>CM060865.1:10545907-10823704 GCA_030737845.1 Acorus calamus | reverse complement strand
TTCATGCAGCTTAAATGATATGACCGGGTAGGGTTATCAATCGGAAGAACCGTTCCCCCAAAACAGGTGTGCCAAGCCCTAAGAGACTAAATCGCTCAGAAAGCTCCCTCGATGAGACGTCGGATCTAGAAGACACTGATGGGTTGCCGCTGCCATCACTACGAGAACACCAGCACATGATGTTCCGGTTGCTGCAGACTCCAAACAAAGGAATCCGCCGCTGCAAGGAATGCTTTACCACACCCCTCACCGATCTAGGGACTCTTCGAGTCCTAGACCTTCCTCCCCAAGGGCGAAATACAACGGGGGGATTTATTCCACAAAAATGTCATGATGTGCGTCTTGATAAAATCTCCTAGGACTAGGTTGTCTCCACTAGTCCTAAATTTTTTCAAAAGTTTTGGAATGAAAATCTTTAATCCCAATATCATTTCGAAAACATAAGCATAAAAAAAATGTATTATGTTAATTCATGAAATATGAATAGCATAATTCATGCTATTTTAAATGACATGATGAATGAATTAAATTATGCAACTTTATTAAAAAAGAAATGCAAGTTGATCAATATGAAAAATATCCAAACCATGCAAAATTATCATAATATAAATGCATGAAATATCACACAAATATAATTAGCATGTGAAATTTAACGAGAAAATCTCACATAAAATAAATCGACAGGCTTACTCACCTCGAATGGACCCTAGGTCCAGAGAATGAAACCCGCAACAAAAATTACAACCTAGATGAACCAAATAGATTATTAATTAAAACCCCATAATTCAACCATAGGCCCAAGACCTAACTATCTATCCATAATTATTATGCATAAATTTTTATACCCAATAATCTAAACCCATCTCCATATATACTACAACCTAAGAAGATGATCTAAATTTATTTACCATATAACCAGACACTAAATGACAAAAAAATCAGAAAAGACAAAACCAGAAAAGACAAAGTAGAAATGACAAAACAGAAAAGACAAAAATCCAGAAAATTAAAAATAATAATAAAACACCAAAAATTCATTAAATAATATGAAAACACACATATATTTTTTCTATAAAAATAAAAAAATATCAATTAGTAAAAATTGAAAATAAATAAAGATTATTATGTATATGTATAAATCATAATCCTAATGTTATTAAAAACTCATAATTTAGAAATCTAAACATATATATAATCTTTAAAATAAATAATAATCAATAGTGTAAAAAGAATTTATACTTCGAAACTCCTTAGGCTACTTAAGTTTTTTATTTTATTTTATTTTTTTGGAAGGACTTAATAAGTTTCTTATTGAAAATATTAAATATAGATATTTAAAAGATGATTATGATAGGGAAAATGACAAAAAAAATCTCTTAAAAATTAGAAATACCTCATCCAGTTACTTTTTAAATTTATACTTGAAAAAGTCTCATTTCACATTTTCTTAAAGCATAAAAGACTAATTTACCATAAAGAAAATGATAAAAAAAATCTCAAAAGTTAGAAATACCCAATCAACTTTTTAAAATTACATTTAAAAAAGTCTCATTTCACAATTTTGAAAATGCAAAAGTTTAATCTACCATTATGTAATTAGATCTTTAATATCCCTCTAACCCTTGTTAGATTATTCAACACCAAAAAATGTATTTTTCATACAAAACAACAATCTCTCTTTATATGACCTAAATCAATCGTTTTAGAGATTTTATTATTATATCATATTGTGTCTTTCTTATAGATATTACATGTTTAACATTTTTCATTGTATATAATCATAATATGTAATTTAAATCTATGTTGTGCTCCAATACCACCAATGAAATTTTTTTTGTATTTTAAATCTTTATTCACATTTTTTTTGCTTGGCTATTCATTTATTTTAATAGCATCATTAGTACATATCCATTTTTTTAAAGAAACATCAACATTTAATTGAGTTTATTATCAAAAACTCAAATTATATTAGCACATATCTCATAAAATCCACATAATCACAAAGAATTTAGAGTAAAAAAAATTATACATGAAAATGTGTAAAATACATTAACAAAATTAAGAGGGTAAAATATTTTAACAAAATTAAGAGGTATGGAATATATTAAGGATCTAATTATATAAGGGTAAGTTAGTCTTTTGTTTTTCTAAAATTGTGAAAGGAGACATTTTTTGTATAATTTTAAAAAGGGTTTTTTGCATGTATACCATAAAAAAATATGTTATTTATTTTTATTCCACCACAAATAACATGTTTATTTTTATACCATTAGAATATTTTTTAATGAAAAAATGTGCCCAACTTTTATTTTTTTTAACCAAAATGAAACTTAACATAGTTAGTTGTTAACCAAGAAATAGAAATGACGAAAATAACCTCAACTTAATATTCATCATAATGTAAATAATAACATAATTAATCTCTTGTTCTTTCCAAATGAACCGGTGAGTCATTCAATCTTATCCATTATTTCATTTTCTTCCAACCAAGACCTTAACGGTTTTATTTA
This sequence comes from Acorus calamus, assembly GCA_030737845.1. Taxonomy (NCBI): domain Eukaryota; kingdom Viridiplantae; phylum Streptophyta; class Magnoliopsida; order Acorales; family Acoraceae; genus Acorus; species Acorus calamus. The sequence goes on along the minus strand of CM060865.1, from coordinate 10,821,194 downwards.
AAATTTGGATGGAAGTTAACTAAAATGGTAAATATGCATAATTCCTATATATTCCAATGGTATGAACATAAATAGGTTATTTAGAAAGGTATAAAAATAAATAGTATATTTTTGGATGGTATACATGTAAAAAACTCTTTTAAAAAGTGGTTGATTTTGGTATTTCTAATTTTTAGGAGATTTTTTTTTATCATTTTCTTTTTTAAAAACTCTATTTACGAAATGAACCCCATCTCAAAATTATATTTTTACATTTTGTCTTTGAATTTTACATATATACCCCCAAAAAAAATCTTATATTGTCAAAATACTCCACTAAAACTCTATTTGAAAAATACCCCTCAAAAGAGTTTAAATTTCATATGAATACCCTTTAAGTGTCATTTTTTCACAATATAAATTTGTCAAGTTTTGTAAAACTACCCTTCAGAAGGGCATTTATATACAAATTAGATCTTTTTTTACTTAAAAAATAAAACCATTTTGAGGAGTATTACTGGAAGCAGTAATTCATCAAGGGATATTTTGATAAATGAGATTTTTCATGGGTATATATGCAAAGCACCTTTATATTGTTATACTGACGAATCCTAATATTTTAGTTCTTTTTCGTTATTTGTTCTCTTTTAAAGGAAAGTTCGGACAATTGTCTCCCATTTAACAAGTGCATATTAATTTTCAAGTTTTTATTTTATTTATATATATTTCGAGAATAAAATACAATTCTATTCATAAAAATAAAATACATGCTCACACACACATAATTTTTATTTGTTATTGAGTGAAATATATAATTTTTATACTATATTAGTGTTGTGATAATTATAAACCGTGCTGCAAAAAAAACTAAATTTATCAACTAAAAAAGATATAGTAGAAACCATTTGAAAGGGTAGGGTGCATATAGATTTAAAATGGAAAAACTTTAAGTTAAAGTCTCAAAGATGAGTATGATCTGTTTGAATCATAGGTAGGTATAGAAATAATGCCGGCCTATATAAAATGTAGAAAAAAAAAAGAATTTTTTTTTAAAGAAAGGTAGATATTTGCTACCTGATTTCATTTTTGAATTCGAATTATAAATTTCGAATGAGGGGAGAATAGATAAATAAAGAGATACAAGGAAAAGAAATCTTCGTCGCGGGTTAGAAGAGCGATCTAACTAGTAAGGCGAGAACTCTTCGCACCCTCAGTGTCACCCGATGATCTGGAGGTTCCTATCTCGAAACTGTACGTCCCTTGCTTTAGCGATGTACCGACCCCAATCTTTCATGCACCCTCAAAACATGTCTCACATGTTTTCCTAGTACACTCTCACACCATTGAAGATGGCCTCGTCCCACGTCCTCCATCCAAATCGTCCACGCCCCCGCCGGGACTATGGATTGCGAAATGATGGCGGCCGCGCTGTTGTCATCCGCCCTCTTCATGGCTTTCCCCACCACCTACAATTCCTCGACTGTTTGAAAGGAGATCTGTAAGCCCGTCTGCCTCCCCACCGCTGCCAAAATTCCCTAGCGACTTGACATGTACAAATTAGGTGTTCGACGGTCTTCGGGGCCACCAAACAAAGGGCGCATTCCGTTGAGACATCAAGGGCCCACCGAGCGTGATGCACCTTCGTCATAAGGCGTTCTAGGAATAGAAACCACATAAATACCTTGATCTTCAATCTAAAAAAAAAATTTGATACCCCTTCATTTTTTAAAAACAATTACACACTCATCCATTGAAATATATATTGTTATATGAAGTTAAGTATACACTGCGCTATCATAGTGTATGAGATTGCAGATGAGACAACAAAATAGGCTAAATAAATACATGTTTATTAAAAATTATAAGCAGTAGATCATAACTTTTAGCTTAAAATAAACTGTTGTTGCATTTATTGAAACTTATTTTAACTAAAAACAACTTTAAAAAATTAAGAATCTTGTTTTTCATATTATAATTATGTAAAAAATCTTTTGAACATTAATGCCCTTAATTTTTTTTTCTACAAATGACCATACTATTGTAAAAACAAAATGGACATTAATGACCAAATATATTACCGTTGTAGAGTATGATATTTGAAAATTGTAGTGAATTATAACTTTTTAGTATTATATTAATTTGCCTTTCAAATATTTGTAAAACTAATTTTATAAATAAAACCATCTTATTTTATAAACAAAATCAAATTTAGCTTTTACATTTTAAAAGGGTATTTTTGATAATTAAATAATAAAAAGCTATTTTACAATTTATTTTAACAAACAGTCACTAATGCTTATTCTCTGTTTATCAACAGCTACAATAAACATGTCTACTGCTTATTAGACAAGTTAAAATCTATAATCCATAAACTATAATATATAATCAGTAAATTAAAAATACAACAAATATGACCTAAGTATATCATCTCCAAAATCTAGTCTGCCTCATACAACTGGTGAGTCCCAGACCAACCAGAAGAGCAAATTCTTTGGTACAGTACCTCACCTTGAGCTTATTCGGTCTATGGTTCATGTTCATTGTTTTGCTTCTTCACAAACAAATCATAATGTCCCTAAGAAAGTCAAATATCGGGATGGATTGAAATGTCAAAATGGATTAGTATCCATATCCACACCGCAGAATAATTATATGACCTCTCTAATCCAAGAAGATGCATTCACACAGTATCACAACATAAAGAGCACTTCTATACCATAGCCTGGCAAGGGAACTGAGTGTTAACTGTCTGTCATCGACATCAAAAAAGGACACCAAAACATAGTTTAAAGGGGGGAGATGGAGGAAACACCAGACAGACACTGTCATACCCACATACATAAACCATAACTGACCCAACATGTTCCAAAAGCCTCAACTGAGTCCGAGACACGCACCTCCCTTAGTGGACCTCCTCCATTTTGCCCTCCTCAGCTCCAGCACCCTCACCATCATTGATGCTCAGCCCCAGCTTCAAAAAGTTCTGTGATCCTCCTCCCCCAAAACACATTGGATCATACAAAATGAAACCCAGATGACAGCAGCAAAACAAGGTCCTTCACAAATTCATCATTCTTGTCAGCCCTGTAGAATAGAGAAAAATAGTTTATGCTTGAATCCATCACAAATACTTGATTGCGACAAACTCATTGCATTATATCACCCCTCCTGTGAAGTCAACAGATAAGATTCCAATGATTAAGGACAAGACATACATGTTTCAGGCCATTCCAGCTTTTGGTGTTTGTTGATTCAATATCTAAGAAAAAGTTCATGCACAATCATAAAGATGAATGCAGCAACCCAACTATAAAAAATGAAAAGTTGCACTTCAGATATTTTTATATCTATTATAACAAAAAAATCATATCCACAATAGGCAGTTGAATGGATTCTCAAAAAAAAGGAAAAAAAACAAAAAACTCATTGGACCCTAAGAGCTACTGTGAATGAAAACCATAGAAACTTTCAAGGCTTTTCATTGTTGGCAAATCACAATGAAATGTGTACAGGCAATGAAATAGAGTTGCTGATGATATGGTGAGTTATAGATAGGAACTTGGAGAAACTCTATATTTTCATGTAGAGAAAATTCATCCTGATACACGGAAGATGCTTATGCAAGATGAAGCGGGTGCCAAAGTTGAAAGATCAAGATCAAAATGAATTTCAGAAGTAAGATCAAAATGAATTTCAGAAGTGAAGGGGTCAATGTTTCATCTGGAACAGAAGATGATGACATTCTCAATTTGCTTGTTATTTTCTGCATTTGTACAGATTTGTACACATTCTGCCACTACTTGGATTAGAGGATGCAAATAGTTATTTAGCACTAGTTATCCTCTCTAACTAGACTAGTACTAGACTCTTCTGGTGTACATTTGTTTCATAGTAATGGAAATTACACACATTATTGGAAAAAAAAGGAATTCATATCGACTACTATTTAGCTGCCAAAAGGAAAGTTCAATTAGCAACTAACACAAGAATGTTCCCAATAGCTCATGTTATATCATAAAGCGTTCGGAAATTAGAACTACAGGCATTCAAATAAACTTTCTAATCGAGTAATTGATACATTCTAACTTAACTAATCACAATTCACAAGTATAGCATACAGGTCCTCATACAAATCTCAAAGAAGCCCAGGTTGAACAACTGCCCACTGAAAATTCTACTCATTACAAGTTTACAACCTCTCAAAACTTTTAAAAAAATTGTGGATCTCGCCAAAAAAAAATTTGAGAAGCATTCTTCTTTGTATACAAACAACAAACAGGCAGTATGCACTTGGTTGTTTGGGATCAAGTGTTAACCAATTAGCGAAGGTTGACTGAGTTTAGGTAGTTAACTCAATGGAATTCTGCAGCCTTGGCAGAAAGATTCTGAGAAGTGGCACAGAACCAGGAGTCTATAGGGGTTAGGTGGATCAAAAGGAAATATCTTCAGCGTGAGAAAATTCAGTTTGCAGCTGCCTCATCATCTAATTCTTGGGCTTGGAACATGATTACGATGGATGAAGAACAAAATGCAGTTTATTATTTTCTCCAGACAGCATATAAGTCTAAGGAAGAATTCTTGGATTAATGTATCCTGTTTAAAACATCAATCCATAAACACAAGCCTTTCATCTGGGTCCGTAAAATGCAACAGTAATTACACTCATTCAATATAATGACCAACCTATTTGGAAAGAAACCAATTCAGGTATTCTCAATGCATCAGCTGCAAGGGAGGCTCTCAGAACAAAGGTGAATTGGGCAAACTGGATATGGAAATCAAATACAATTCCCAAGCACAAGCACAGCTTTATTTGTTGGCTGGCAATGCTTGGAAACTCTCTACCTTCAAAGAAAACTTCAGGTCAGGATGTCATGTGTAGACTATGCAAGAGGGGCAATGTTTTTTTTTTTTTTTAATAGAGATAAGAGCCATCTTATTAAAAAAAAAGAAACCCCTAAACAAAAGGAGACGAGAGATCTCTTTGATCCTTAACATCCTTTTCAGAGATAAGTGGTATAATTGCTAACCAGAGCTCAGTTTGTGAATTACTATTATTTTAAATAACCCAAAACCAAGAAGAACCTACAATTGGACTACCCAAACCATGCGTCACCCATAATGGTAGAAAGTTAAGAAGCACAGACACTTCAATGAACATGTCGTGTCTGTCTTCGTAGCTGATACGAATCGGACACGCGACACAATACGGCATGCATTGGACATGTTACATATGTGTCCAATATTTATATATAAATTTTTAGATTTTGGACACCCATGACGCATGATAGACACAGAGTCGACACACAACACTTATGTACACAACATTATTTATAGTCTATGGATTCATTGACGTGTCTTTGCCATTTCTGTGCTACTAAATATGATTACTACTACTGTTCAGAATCTGATGGAAAAGACCATCTGCACTGATGAATCCTGAACTGCAGAACCTGAAAAACACTGTTACTGTTCTAACTAGATAGTATCCTCCTCCAATGGGATGGATTAAATTGAACTCGGATGGACCCCCGTCTGCTGATTGTGCTGGATATGAGATGTCACTCAGAGACAGTGAAATTTTTTTTTTTTGTTGGCGAAATGGGTAGATCTGAGGATTGCTCAGTTTGAAAAGGGATATTGAAAGGATTTTCCAAAGTCCAATTTGAAATTATCCTCAAACAGTGGTTAATTGGATACATGGTAAAGATTGTATCCCATGGAGGCAGGTAATACAAAAAATGGAACTGTTACATGAGTTAACTGAATGGACAGTTATCCACACCCATTTTATTGTTCGCGAAATGGCTAGACCCTTTTATGATGTAATAGGCATTCGTTGTGAGTCAACCAAATGCTCTGCCTTTATTTTTACATGTGATTACTCTGCCTTTATTTGGATGTCAACAAGAACTCATTTTATAACTTTTACTCATGGTTGAATTGGCTGTCCAAGCTGTACATAACAAGCCTTCCTAAAAAAAATCTACAGTACTTTTTTGCTACTACCATTGGTTGCATTTGGAAGGAACAAATTTGCAAGGTGTTTGATGTGAAGGAAAAGCACAAAACCATGCTACTAAATGTAATTACTACTACTGTTCAGATTCTGACGGAAAAAAAACCCATGAATCCGGAACTGCAGAACCAGAAAAACACTGCTACTGTTCTAACTAGATGGTATCCTCCTCCGATGGGATGGATTAAAGTGAACTCGGATGGACCCCTCTCTGCTGATCATGCTGGATATGGGCTGTTACTCAGAAACAGTGAAGGAAATTTTATTGTTAAGATGCATCAGTCAACCATCTCGAGTTGCTCAGTTTAAAAAGGGGTATTCAGATTTTCCTAGAGAATGGATTTTCCACATTCCAATTTGAAACTGATTCTCAAACAGTGATTAATTGGATTCATGGTAAAGGTTGTATCCCATGGAGATCAAAGAGGATGTAATAAAACTGTTGCATGAATTAACTGAATGGACTGTTATCCACACCCATTTACATTCCAATCATCCTGCAGACCTCGTTGCAAGCAGAAAGATCACTATTGGTAGTGTAATCATCCAACCTGACAATGTTTGCAGTCCATTCTACTGGACAAACGGGGTCTTTATGAAAGACAGGCAAGGGATTAGCTAAAGACCACTCAATGCTTATGTTTGCTAAAGCACTTACATCAGTTTTTTTGCTTATTGATATTTCAGTACAATTTGATGTAAATGTAATTAGGATCTTTCCTTTACTAATAGGGTAGCATGTAAACAGAGAGGATGCAATCTAGTCTTAAGACTAGATCTCCCTCCCTCTGCTTACAGACTGTTGGCAGTGAAAGATTCAAAGATTGATGTAAGACATCTGTATATGAAGTACTCAAGTACATTTAATTCTATTAATATAGTTCATTTATTACCAAAAAAAAAGCACCTTTTGTCCATCTTAATCTTAAAAATATGCTTTATATCATAAACACTAAATCTCCAGCTCCTCAACATTTATCAAGAAAGGAGCAACAAGAAAGAAAGACAGAGATTTAGACACACATACATACAAAAAAAAAACAAAAAAAAAATATCAAACTTATTCCACAAATCTTCAACAACAAGAATTGAGAGCAATTTGTACAACAGGGAATAGTAACAGAGGAAATGGACCCATGTATTATAACGTCAATTGCCAATCTAAGAACATCAGTTTGAGAGGTAGGCATGTAATGATCACACTGCCACATAAAAATTAATGAAAAAAAGAATTGCTTAAATTAATTAATCCTGCTAAAGTAAAATGCAAACACTAGTTTCTGACAGATCCCATGAGCTAAGAACAAGGGCCATAGTCAGACTGGTTGGTGAATGCAAGCAACCACTTAGAATCTTCTACATCCAGCTCAAATATGTATCTTGAAAGAATTGACAGCTTAAATTATGGCAATATAACAAAAAGATTCAAATCCCAATCATCAAGAGCTGCACCCGAAAATGAGATAGTTGCAATAACATTTTATGGCTAGGGTAAGTCTAATAACGATGATTCTACTTGCAATTTTCATCCTATAATATGGATAACAGCTATTAACTTTGCACTATGCAAAGTTAACTATTGTCTGAATAAAAAATAGAGCAGTGTTAACAGGCTCAAAATACGACAGGGAAAGAATACTGAAGAAAGCACACCGATCAAGCAACGGAAATCAAATTCTACTTAATATTTATATTCATTATAAAGACAAATTAAATCATAAATTTATGAAAACCTATACAAATATATAGCCAATATGACAAACGACATTCATGCATTAACTTTCACTGAGAAAAATATAAAATCAGAAACTCTTTCAATGAAACGGAAACCATACCAAAAAAGAGAAAGTGACTTCCACTCGCAATATATTGAAATCGCCGGCTAGTGGTTAGCCGACCGCGTCAGAGCTCCGATATCATCCTCAACTGGATGTTAATCAGCTTATTCTTCCCCATTTCTAACTCATTCCGTTTCTGTGAGAGTTTAGCATCCAATGCCCAAAACTTGATCCATTTTTTCTCTAAATAAGCAACTTCTTCATTCCCAAGAAGTGCCAAACTCCTCCTAAACATCCCTTCTCCTAACAGTGTTTTCCCATCCCTACAGCAAACTTCCACCGACGCATCTAAAAAGGGCGGGAGGTCCGCACCCTCCTCGGCACCATCGTCACGGCGTTCCCATTCTGAGAAACGGTTTCCACCTTCTCATCCATCCACAACCTCCCCCACATGTCTGACAGGGCAGGATCTTTGACACGCCTGCTGGCCTTCATTCGGCGGATCTTGTTCTTCAACTGTTTCCCCGTGACATTAACATGCAGCAACCGCCCCACAAATGCATGAAAACTCTCGAAGAGTTCCTTGTTCTTCACGACGCTCACCGCATTCACACCCTTCTTCGCACAGAAATCGACAAGCCCCCTCATGAGGGCCACCTCATCCTCCTCTGTGAAGACTCTCATGAATAGGGGGGTTTGCGAAGACTTCTTTTCCACAGGCACCTTCAACTTCTTTGCCTCGCCCTTCCCGTTCTCGTCACCATGGACGCGCTTCTTTGAGGGCACGGAAGGGCCTGGATCCTCAACTCGGACGGGTTGAGATTCTTCTTTTTCGTCGGCAGAAGAAGACTGGGAAGAGGTTTCCGAGGATGCTGATCCGGATGATGTTGAAGAGGAAGACGAATCTTGAGGTTTTGACATTGTAGAATTTTTTTTAGGGGTTTTTTTTTTTTAAAGGTGGTGAAATGAAATGTTTTGGTTTACTAGCATATAATATAGAGGGGGAAGGATTCGGAAAAGGCGGGATACGAAGGCGGGATACCAAGGGACGGGATACCAATTACCGAGGTCAGAAAGTTAGATGAGTGGCTCTACAATTGAATTACTTATCATAGATTCACGTAATCATAATAAATGATCCATAATTGATTTTTTTTTTATGTTTGCTGAAATTGTTTGGGATGCAAAATCCCCTAATAATAAAAGTTAGGGCAGTGATAGACCCACTATCTAACTTAATTCTTTTGGATTTCAAAGTGATAAGATAAGCTTATTCAATTGATTTTAAATGTTAAGTGCTCCATAATTGATTTTTTTATTTTTTTGCTGAAATTGTTGGGGGTGCAAAATTCTCTAATAATAAAAGTTATACCAAAAAATGCAAAGTCAAGGACAGTGCAAATGGTCATAATCTCCTCTTCCAAATCTCCTTATTTTTGCTTCTAAAATTCTGAGTTTTAATTCTGAGTTCAAAATTCAACAGTGTGTATATCTTTATAATGAATCAATTTAAATATCAATAGCTATGACGTCTTCACTAATGAATAATTTTTATTAATTTTGAATGAACAAAAATAAATATATCTTTATAGTATAAAATAAATATTGTATTTTGTGTGTAAATATATTAAAAAATTAAGATATTTTGATGTCTTTACATGATTTTAATAGAACATGGAAATACCTAGACTATCCCTGTACCCTAAAATACCCCTTTTAGTCCCTCTGCCCCACAAACCCCTCGTCCCCACCATTGAAAAAACATTGTTCCTGCAATCAGAGCTCCTCAACTTCCCGCCATTTCAAATCAACGTGAGTTTCTTCTTGATAGTGCGAGGAAGACGAGCATTTTTATAGAAGAAGAGTTCGCGTGAAAGGGGGGTTCTCTTGTTTAGAATTTGAAGATCAAGGTATAAAAGGAAGCTAGGTTCTCATGTGAGTTTTTTCATGTTGCTCTGCTTTTTGAGCGATTGATTATGAGATAGTGTATGATTTCTTTTTTGATGGGCTTTTCATATGAAATATGATAGTTGGGTTCATCTAGGGTTTGAATGCTAGGTTTAGGTCATTTAGGGCTAAAATGATGTGTGTATCATAGTAGTAAAATGTTGGTTGGGGAATATCATTCATTCTCATGTGGGTTTTCTGATTTTTGGCAATTGTTTTTACACTCGAATGGTTTCTATGACGTTTTAATTTTGTTTGTGGGGGCGTGGGGTTATAGAAGGGTCTGCAATGTTTATATTTCATGGCTAAAAGGAGCATCAACACAGTCATTTCACAATCTATGGTCCTCATTAGTTTTCTTGGAGGCACCACTAAATATATATACATATGGAGGTTTATGAAAGTGTCCCTGTAAATTTTCCATAAGAGATATCTGTTTGAATGGACTTCATGGATATAATACATTCCTCTCATTCCAAATACTTGACTGACATCAAGGCGGTTTGGTCCAGACACCAGTTTGGTCCATCTGGAAACTATCACTACATAACAAACAATCGGTCAGAGTCCTTTAATGCATTTATTGGAGATGCTAGGGAGGTACCAATAATAGATCTCATTGATTCGATCAGACAGAAAATCATGACCAAGTTAGATGCCCGGCAGAGGTGTGGACTGAGATGGAAGCATATACTTGTACCTAATGCATTGAAGAATATTCAAGATGCAAGGAAAATGACAAATGAATTCATCATCAGGAGGTCAGATGATATGAGGGCTGAGGTTATTTCACCAACCCATCGGTTTGTTGCTGATTTAATAGTCAAGGAGTGTAGTTGTAAAAGATGGCAATTGACTGGGATGCCATGCTCACATGCAAATGCCCTGATTCAGGAGATGTGGGCCTGGACTCGCTTCCGCTCCTTGTCGCCCCTCCTCCTTTTCGTATACCTGCAACTCACACCAGTGTGGTGCCGGCTAAAACCCTCCAACGCTCAAGTCAGTTATCCTTCTCTTTTTTGGAAGAAGAGGAAGAACTTAAGACACTCAGGAATCAGAAGGAGAGAGAGTCAGGAAATTTTCACCTACCTCGAGAGGGAGGTGGAGCCTCCCTTTTATACTGGATTGGGGCATGCCGGTTCGAACCTTGCGAAGTGGCCATAACGCTATATGGAATCTCCATGTGGCCTTTGAATCCTAGGACACGTAGCGTCTAGGGATCATCATTAGCCTATAACGGTTTTCCTGACGTAGTGTCCCTTTTGGTGTCAGGGAATATTCCCTTTGCTAACTGTTTGGCTTATGGCCGATTTGCCTCTCAGTCCTGACATTGCCGTGTTTCATGGTCTAGGTCGATAGACACCTGCTACCCGCTCTCATGATCCTGCCAGATGGTTAAACTGCCATGCTCGGGCACCATCGTGTCTGACGTATCGTGGTCGGGCATATGAGTTGCCCGACTTAGCCGATTCTTAGTCTTTTTCCCGACCTGACTAACTCAGGGTTAATCAACCGTCTGTTCCGGGGACGGGGATATTTTACTCTGGTAATCGTCAGGCCCAGAGTCCATGGGCCCTTTTCGTGGGCCTTCTCTCCTTGGGCCCATGTCCTTTTAGCCAGAGAAATGGCTATTCTTCGGTCAATCCACGTGTTTGATCTTCTCTATTTCCTACTCACCGTTCTGGCCTGATTAGCCTCCTACAAATGCCCTCTTCTTTTGGACTCTCAAGTGCTTGCGAGTCCAAAAGAACTGATTCAGGGAGGCCCATTCAGGGGGAAGACGTGTGTTTCAAGTTTTCCCAATTGACCGTGCCTCGGTGTCTGGCCCTGTCGACTCTCGTTCTTGCCATCTGTCATTTGACTGTACGCCTTCTCCACAAATGCCACTCAGGCGGTTTTTTTAAATTTCTTGGGTTTTGCCGCTTCATTTCATTCCGAGTCGTCATGAAGATTGGGCTGTTAATTCGAATCTTCGCTATATACACGAACTGTCTGCGTGTTTCCTTTCACCCTTTGTGTTTTGGCGCGCTTCCGGAAAACCTTCATTGCCCCCTTTCCCTTTCTCTTCTTTCCTTTGTTTTAATGGCGGAAACCTCAGGCACTGTGACCGTGGAGGAGTACTGGGGAGAGATGCCTCTCCCGCCAGACCCTTCGTCGTTCTAGGTCAACTCCGACCAAGTGGAGGCCGGCAAGATTCTTTTCCCACTATCCGTGTTGATAGTGGAGTTTCTGAGCTTTTTCAGTCTGCATCCTCTCCAACTTGTCCCAACCTCGGTTTGAACGAGGTGAGGAGCTTCTACATTTTGAAGCCCCTGGTCGGAGGAAGTCATACCTTCTACCTGACCCGGAGACCGGCTTCGGGAACGTTGATCCTGGATGCCCAGGACTTCATTTATGACTGGCGCTCAAAGGTCCCCCGTTGGTTAGGAAGTTCCTATCGACATTTGACCTTCATCCTACTCACTGCAATCCCAACTTTTTAGGGTTTTAATGTGCTACGTAGCAATGAACAGAGACTTGGACCTGGATTTGGGCGTTCCTGAAACCATGTATACATATGAACTTAGAAAGTCTGGTAGGGGTTACCATTTTAGGGCTAGGAACTAAAGAAAAGCTCATAGACGAATTCCCAGATTCCAATAAAGGTTGGACCGAAAGTAAGTTGATCGTTTTATCCAAAAACTGGGAGTTTGGTGATGCCCCAGAGGATGCCTGGAAGGTGCCACATTACATCTTGATGGGCACATTAGGTCGGGCAACATCTTCTTCATTTGTTTACGATTCGATTTCTCATTTTAACTCTTCTGATTCTTCTTTTGTTTCAAACTAGCCCCTAGCGCCAACTCTCATCCACCCAAGGATTTGGTGAAGTCAGAACATATCAAGGCCGCTTTCAAGAGAAATGAACGGGTCTTCTACAGAATCCTTGGTTGGGACAATCCGAATCCAAGTAGCACTCGTCGGCTGAGGCCTCACCTTACTGATGTCTATGCAGCCCCTCCCTCCCCGGTGCAAGAGACTGTGCTCCCGGCCTTCCAGGCGGGTCGCCCTTCTGAGCTAGAAGAAAATTCATAAGCGGAACTCGAGCCGCTTTATAGGCTTGGCTTTAGAGATCTAATGGTGACTGAAATCTCGTCAAGCGGCGCTCGTCATGGTTCCCGACCGCGCAAGGGTCCAAGAGGGAGTCCCAAATCGGGAGAAAAATCAGGCTCCCATTCGGTGGGGAAAGCGTCCTCTGGTTCGGATAAAAGATGTAATCCGTTGAAGCCGGGGGCGCTCTTGGCTGATGCCTGTCCAGGGAATAGGTCAGGCTCTAGCTCTGCTAGTGTCCGTCCTAGGGTGAAAATGGACGCCACTCCCGCAGGGGGTTCGACCCCGTCGACAGTTGAGAAGGAGAAGGGGTCCATAACGATTGACACTCCTGCTATCCACCAGCCCATAGGCAAGTCAGGCACCAACTCTTCGGGAAGGTCTGCCACCCCCTCCTGTGAGAAGGAGAAGTTGGCTCGGCTAGTTGCCCTTCAAGCCGAGGTGAACGCTCACTTGGGAAGGATTGACCAGCTTCCTTGCTCGGAGAAGAGGCGGTTATCTCCGATGAGGCAGCCCCCGATTGTTCCTCTTAAGAGGAGCAGGGTGGCTACGGCAAGTCCTCCATCCTCTTCTCCCCGTTTGGGGCCATCTCCTTTGGATGTCCCTGCGGGGAGAGGAAAAGAGATTGCTTCGGCCATCAGGCTGCCCCCTCCGCCGTCGACTCTTAAGGAATCGGAGACCCGACCCATCGTTCCTGCTCCTCGGACAAATTCTCGCCTAGTCAATATTTCCGACTCAGGTCTTCGGGACCGCGACATTGTCATCGCCTTAATCCAGTCGGTCGTCCTGGAGAAAGACAGGGTCTTGGCGAATGCCATATCTATTCCATAGATCGGCTCAATTCTTCAGAGCATAGCTTATCAGGTGCATTGTGTGCTAATAGTTTCACGGAAGGTTATCCATCTACTTGACACTCTCGACTCTCATAACTCTCCTTTTTGTGGTACAACTCAGCGCTTATGCGGGCTCAGTGGGCCCATCGTACGAGCAAGTCGTTGGAGACGTTGCTCGGGCTCATCGGGCATATGAAGAAGAGCGAGTCGCTCGTGAAAAGACTGAGGCTAGCTTGAAGGCCGCCCTAAAGGAGCATTCCGAGGTGTTCGAAAGACTTAAGAAGGAGCACCTGGAGCTGTTTCATGCGTTGGAAAAAGAGTAGGCCGAGAAGGCTCGCATCGCCTCGAAATCTGAGCAGCAGAAGAGGTCAAGAAGACGCTGACCAGTGGTAAAGAAGGTCAAGAAGACGCTGAGGACGACTCCATTCCCTTGACTCACCGCGCTCCTTTAAGCAATGTTTTCCGAGAGAACTAGGTCGGTATATGGTGGATGGCGTCTCGGTGTTTTGGCTCTTTGCAGTATCATTTAACCGACGATTATTGACAATGATGATGATGATTTTTTTTTTGTGGAAACTTATAGTTCCAAATTTTTAATGGCGTAAGAGCCACTCTACTGTATGGTGAAAAAACTTGAACAATTGCTATTTTATCCTTTTTTTATGCGGGCTGAACGTTTGCACTGCTATTTTAATTTATGTATATGCTTTGTCTTTCAATTTCGCTTTTATTTTGCATTGTATTGTAATGTCAACATGATTCTTCGAGGGAGAATCAGGTTCACTTCTTCGTTCGAATTGAGCGGTAAGCATAAACTTGGTGGCGCTTTGGTCCTTCGAATACAGTTCTGTCATATCATCTAGTTAACGCGTAGCTGCGAGGGCTGAACTGAGTCGAGCACGAAGAGCGACTCCGATTAGATTCAGCCCGTTGAGCGTGGCTAAAAGGTGCCATTCGACCAGTGCGCGACTGCGAGGGCTGAATTGAGTCGAGTGCAAAGAGAGACCCCGATCAGGTTCAGCACATAGAGCGCGGCTTTTGGTGTCATTCGGCTAGTGCGCGACTGCGAGGGTTGAACTAAGTCGAGTGCAAAGAGCGACCCTGATCAGGTTCAGCCCGTTGAGCACAGCTTAAAATGCCATTTGCTAGTACGCGACTGCGAGGGATGAACTGAGTCGAGTGCAAAGAGCGATCCCGATCAGGTTCAGCCCGTTGAGCGCGGCTTAGGGTGCCATTCGACTAGTGCGCGACTGCGAGGGCTAAACTGAGTCGAGTGCAAAAGAGCGACCCCAATCAAGTTCAGCCTGTTGAGCGCGGCTTCGTCCTGTTGTGTTGTCATGCTCTCAGAAGATTTGAAGAAAAAGAAGGAGACTTTTCATTCAATGATAATAGGCCGTCATCCTCTCGTCCCTGGTCTCATATTCGCCAGTGTTTTGGAACACCACTAGTTGTGAATCACTATAGACATTGATGACTCATGCCCCTAGATGAGTCGCGAGTTTCAGTCCCGTAATGAGGGCTTCATATTCTGCTTCGTTGTTAGATGCTCTGAAGCCCAGCTTGATAGCGTGCTCGAATAAGAGTCCATCGCTATTTCTTAAGACTAGGCATGCGTCTGCGCCCTTCCAATTAGAAACTCCGTCGACATTCAAAGTCCACTTCAGGTCGGGCACCCCATCTTGATTTTCTATCATCAGGATGTCCCCTGAAGGCGGGGTCAGATCGGCCAGAATGTCTGCAATCACTTGTCCTTTGATGGCGCTCCTTGGAACGTACTGGAGATCGAAAGGAGAGAGTTCAATTGCCCACTTTAGCATCCACCCAGTGATATTAGCCTTCTTCAGAATAGGCTTCAAAAAGTAGTCGGTCATGACGTTGACCGCATGACCTACGAAGTAATGCGTGAGCTTCCGGGAAGAAACAAGCAAGGCATAGACGGCTTTCTCTAGGTACAAATACCGGGACTCTGGTCTGCATAAGGATTTACTGACGTAGTAAACGGGCCTTTGCACTCCTTCATTTTTCTTTAACTCTTCGAAGGCTAGTTGGTACTTGGAGGTTCATTCAAACTTCTCAGTCTTCCTCAACAATTTGAAGAAAGGGAGGTTCCTCTCAGTTGCTTTGAAAATAAACTGATTCAAGGCAACCAACCTCTCAGCTAGCTTTTGAACCTCCTTTCGATTCTTCGGTGGGTTCATCTCGAGTACAGCTTTGATTTTGTCAGGGTTAGTTTCTATACCCCGATGTGTGGTCAGGAAACCAAGGAACTTTCCAGACTCTACTCCAAAGGAGCATTTAGCCGCGTTGAGATTCATGCGGTAGCTTTAGAGTACTTCAAAGGCTACCCTGAGATGCTCGAGATGGTCGCCTCTCCTGTCACTTCGCATTAGCATGTCATTGATATACACCTCCACAGTCTTGCCGATTTGGTGCTCAAACATTTTAGTGACAAGCCTTTGGTAGGTTGCCCCCGCATTCTTCAGCCCAAAGGGCATAACTTTGTAATAATAGGTGCCCATTGGGGTGATGAATGCCGTTTTCTCAACATCATGCTCATACATCGGGATTTGATGGTACCCTGAATACGCATCCATGAAGCTCCTTAGTTCATTGCCTGATGAAGCATCTACCAATTGGTCTATCTTCGGGAGTGAAAAACTGTCTTTTGGGCAGGCACTGTTCATGTCAGTAAAATCAACACAGACCCGCCATTTGTTGTTATTTTTGGGCACGACCACCGTGTTGGCTAACCAATCGGGGTATCGAACTTCTCAAATAAAACCCGCCGCCAAGAGCTTCTCCACTTCCTCTTTAATTGCTTCGGCGTGAACTAGCGCAACTCGTCGTTGACGCTGTTTAACAGGCCGAACCATTGGAGAGATATACAATCGGTGAGATATTACTCCGGGATCGACGCCCGGTATTTCTAAGGGCTTCCATGTGAACACTTCTACGAATGTGTGGAGCAGCATGACCATTTTCATCCTCTCCGTTGGGTCCAGTGCTGTGCCATTGAGAAAATATTTCTCTGGATCCTACGGGTCAACGGAAATTTTTTCTAGGTCCTCCACCACTCGTTGAGCAGGATTGGGTCGAGCTTCATCGGCCCTCACCCGATCCTTCAGTAATTGCTATTGCTTGGGGTGGATGTCACCCGCCTCCCCGGCCTGTTCTTCGGGTTGGGCCTTTCCAGAGATCGCAATGGCATAGCATCTCCTGGCTGCAGATTGGTCGCCCTGTATTTGTATGATTCCTTGGGCAGACGGGAAGCGCAACTTTTGGTGATACGTAGATGGGATGGCCTTCATTGCCCCTAGCCACGTGCATCCCATAATCGCATTATACGGGGAATTCAAGTCCATAACTATGAACTCGATTAGGACGGTTTCTTCTCCCGCCCGAACTTGCAGAGTTATTCGTCCGACCAGTACTGCCTGGCTCGTTGGTTTCAATCCCATCTTGAGATAGGGGTGCATAAACAGTATGTCGGACGAACTCCCGGTGTTAACGAGTATGCGTCTGACATCGAAGTTTGCGATCCGTAGTGTGATGACCAGGGCGTCACTGTGGGGAGTGGCTATTCCGACTAGATCGTCATCGGAGAACGAAATGACTCTCGGATCGTCGGTTCTTAATTTCTTCGAGACCAACTTCGCTTCTTGGTCTATCTGCAAGACCTCCTGATGTCCCGAACTTCGTTTCTCCGTTCTATGAAACGACTTGGGACCCATCAGCAGCGGTAACCCTCTACAAATCATATCAGTGACGCTTGTGGCATGTGAAGGTGCTACGGCAACCACGTACTCCTCTGTCCTTTTCTCCTCCTTGGGCCCAATGAACTCCCTGAGACCTTTACGGACTAAGGATTCCAGGAATCCCTTCAAGGTTCGACAACCTTCTGTTTGGTGACCGAAGTCCCGATGACAATCGCATTTGAGACCTTTGTCTCGGGTAGCTGGATCGCTTTTCATGGGCGGTGCCCACTGGAAGAACGGGGCATGCTTGATCTTTTCCAAAATTTAGACGAGCGGCAGGGTGAATGTATTATGTTAATTAATGAAATATGAATAGCATAATTCATGCTATTTTAAATGACATGATGAATGAATTAAATTATGCAACTTTATTAAATAAGAAATGCAAGTTGATCAATATGAAAAATATCCAAACCATGCAAAATTATCATAATATAAATGCATGGATATCACACAATATCACACAAATATAATTAGCACGTGAAATTCAATGAGAAAAGCTCACATAAAATAAATCGATAGGCTTACTCACCTCGAATGGACCCTAGGTCCAGAGAATGAAGCTCGCAACAAAAATTACAACCTAGATGAATCAAATAGATTATTAATTAAAACCCCATAATTCAACCATAGGCCCAAGACCTAACTACCTATCCATAATTATTAGGCATAAATTTTTATACCCAATAATCTAAGCCCATCTCCATATATACTACAACCTAAGAAGATGATCTAAATTTATTTACCATATAACCAGACACTAAAGGACAAAAAAATCAGAAAAGACAAAACCAGAAAAGACAAAGCAGAAATGACAAAACAGAAAAGACAAAAATCCAGAAAATTAAAAATAATAATAAAATACCAAAAATTCATTAAATAACATGAAAACACACATATATTTTTTCTATAAAAATAAAAAATATCAGTTAGTAAAAATTGAAAATAAATAAAGCTTATTATGTATATGTATAAATCATAATCCTAATGTTATTAAAAACTCATATTTTAGAAATCTAAACATATATATAATCTTTAAAATAAATAATAAATCAAAACCCTAAGTTTATGAAGACTCAAAAATCCAAATACTTAACATAGATCTAACAACAATATATAATAGATCAAAACCTTAGTTTTTATAAAAACTTAAATCCCATAACATGAACATATATCTGTCAAAACTCTAAATATATATATATAAAAATATTCAAAGTCCCATAAAAATATTTTTAATCCTTAAAATAAATCAAAACCCTAATTTTATTAAAAACCAAAAAATCCAAATACGAAATAAAGCTTTTCACAAGCTTTTCACGAGCTCAACGGGCCGAGCTTGAACACGAAATAAAGCTCAGTCCCGAGCCGAGCCTGATACTAAACGAGCCGAGCTTGAACAGGTCAAAGCTTGGCTCGTTTGGCTCGTTTACCACCCCTATTAATCAATAGTGTAAAAAAGAATTTATACTTCGAAACTCCTTAGGCTACTTAAGTTTTTTATTTTATTTTATTTTTTTGGAAGGACTTAATAAGTTTCTTATTGAAAATATTAAATATAGATATTTAAAAGATGATTATGATAGGGAAAATGACAAAAAAATCTCTTAAAAATTAGAAATACCTCATCTAGTTACTTTTTAAATTTATACTTGAAAAAGTCTCATTTCACATTTTTTTAAAGCACAAAAGACTAATTTACCATAAAGAAAATGATAAAAAAAATATCTCAAAAGTTAGAAATACCCAATCAACTTTTTAAAATTACATTTAAAAAAGTCTCATTTCACAATTTTGAAAACGCAAAAGTCTAATCTACCATTATGTAATTAGATCCTTAATATCCCTCTAACCCTTGTTAGATTATTCAACACCAAAAAATCTATTTTTCATACAAAACAACAATCTTTCTTTCTATGACCTAAATCAATCGCTTTAGAGATTTTATTATTATATCATATTGTGTCTTTCTTATAGATATTACATGTTTAACATTTTTCATTGTATATAATCATAATATGTAATTTAAATCTATGTTGTGCTCCAATACCACCAATGAAATTTTTTTTGTATTTTAAATCTTTATTCACATTTTTTTTGCTTGGCTATTCATTTATTTTAATAGCATCATTAGTACATATCCATTTCTTTAAAGAAACATCAACATTTAATTGAGTTTATATCAAAAACTCAAATTTATTAGCACATATCTCATAAAATCCACCTAATCACAAAGAATTTAGAGTAAAAAAATTACACATGAAAATGTGTGAAATACATTAACAAAATTAAGAGGGTAAAATATTTTAACAAAATTAAGAGGTATGAAATATATTAAGGATCTAATTATATAAGGGTAAGTTAGTCTTTTGTTTTTCTAAAATTGTGAAATGAGACTTTTTTTGTATAATTTTAAAAAGGGTTTTTTGCATGTATACCATAAAAAAATATGTTATTTATTTTTATACCACCACAAATAACATGTTTATTTTTATACCATTAGAATATTTTTTAATGAAAAAATGTGCCCAACTTTTATTTTTTTTAACCAAAATGAAACTTAACATAGTTAGTTGTTAACCAAGAAATAGAAATGACGAAAATAACCTCAACTTAATATTCATCATAATGTAAATAATAACATAATTAAACTCTTGTTCTTTCCAAGTGAACCATGAGTCATTAAATCTTATCCCTTATTTCATTTTCTTCCAATCAAGATCTAGGTTTTTTTAATTTGTCATTTTGTAATATATATGATTAATTATTTCAAAAAAATTTATTTCATTTCTACTAAAGTAAATATTAATAATTATTATATTTTATCTAATAAATAGTTTGTATATTTAATTTTTATGTTTGGATTTTAGATGAAATTTAACTTTTTTTTAAATAATTTTTTTTTAATTTTTATAAATATTGTATTTGGTAAAATAAAATATGCAAAATTAAAAATAAGGATAATTTGGTCATTTCCCCAAGACCTTAACGGTTTTATTTAAAATTTGGATGGAAGTTAACTAAAATGGTAAATATGCATAATTCCTACATATTCCAATGGTATAAACATAAATAGGTTATTTAGAAAGGTATAAAAATAAATAGTATATTTTTGGATGGTATACATGTAAAAAACCCTTTTAAAAAGTGGTTGATTTGGGTATTCTAATTTTTAAGAGATTTTTTTTATCATTTTCCCTTTTAAAAACTCTATTTACGAAATGAACCATGTTAAAAGGCCCTACGTCTCAAAATTATATTTTTACATTTTGTCTTTGGATTTTACATATATACCCCCCAAAAAATCTTATATTGTCAAAATACTCCACTAAAACTCTATTTGAAAAATACCCCTCAAAAGAGTTTGAATCCTAGGTAGGTATAGAAATAATGCCGGCCTATATAAAATCTAGAAAAAAAAAGAAAAAAAATTTAAAGAAAGGTAGATATTTGCTACCCGATTTCATTTTTGAATTCGAATTATAAATTCCGAATGTGAGGAGAATAGATAAATAAAGAGATACAAGGAAAAGAAATCTTCGTCGCGGGTTAGAAGAGCGATCTAACTAGCAAGGCGAGAACTCTTCGCACCCTCAGTGTCACCCGATGATCTGGAGGTTCCTATCTCGAAACTGCACGTCCCTTGCCTTAGCGATGTACCGTCCCCAATCTTTCATGCACCCTCAAAACATGTCTCACATGTTTTCCTAGTACACTCTCGCACCGTTGAAGATTGCCTCGTCCCGCGTCCTCCAAATCGTCCACACCCCCGTCGGGACTATGGATTGCGAAATGATGGCGGCCGCGCTGTTGTCATCCGCCCTCTTCATGGCTTTCCCCACCACCCACAATTCCTCGACTGTTTGAAAGGAGATCTGTAAGCCCGTCTGCCTCCCCACCGCTGCCAAAATTCCCTAGCGACTTGACATGTACAAATTAGGTGTTCGACGGTCTTCTGGGCCACCAAACAAAGGGCGCATTCCGTTGAGACATCAAGGGCCCACCGAGCGTGATGCACCTTCGTCATAAGGCGTTCTAGGAATAGAAACCACATAAATACCTTGATCTTCAATCTAGAAAAAAAATTTGATACCCCTTCATTTTTTAAAAACAATTACACACTCATCCATTGAAATATATATTGTTATATGAAGTTAAGTATACACTGCGCTATCATAGTGTATGAGATTGCAGATGAGACAACAAAATAGACTAAATAAATACATGTTTATTAAAAATTATAAGCAGTAGATCATAACTTTTAGCTTAAAATAAACTGTTGTTGCATTTAGTGAAACTTATTTTAACTAAAAACAACTTTAAAAAATTAAGAATCTTGTTTTTCATATTATAATTATGTAAAAAAATCTTTTGAACATTAATGCCCTTAATTTTTTTTTCACAAATGACCATACTATTGTAAAAACAAAATGGACATTAATGACCAAATATATTACCGTTGTAGAGTATGATATTTGAAAATTGTAGTGAATTATAACTTTTTAGTATTATATTAATTTGCCTTTCAAATATTTGTAAAACTAATTTTATAAATAAAACCATCTTATTTTATAAACAAAATCAAATTTAGCTTTTACATTTTAAAAGGGAATTTTTGATAATTAAATAATAAAAAGCTATTTTACAATTTATTTTAACAAACAGTCACTAATGCTTATTCTCTGTTTATCAACAGCTACAATAAACATGTCTACTGCTTATTAGACAAGTTAAAATCTATAATATATAAACTATAATATATAATCAGTAAATTAAAACTACAACAAATATGACCTAAGTATATCATCTCCAAAATCTAGTCTGCCTCATACACCCAGACCAACCAGAAGAGCAAATTCTTTGGTACAGTACCTCACCTTGAGCTTATTCGGTCTATGGTTCATGTTCATTGTTTTGCTTCTTCACAAACAAATCATAATGTCCCTAAGAAAGTCAAATATCGGGATGGATTGAAATGTCAAAATGGATTAGTATCCATATCCACACCGCAGAATAATTATATGACCTCTCTAATCCAAGAAGATGCATTCACACAGTATCACAACATAAAGAGCACTTCTATACCATAGCCTGGCAAGGGAACTGAGTGTTAACCGTCTGTCATCGACATCAAAAAAGGACACCAAAACATAGTTTAAAGGGGGGAGATGGAGGAAACACCAGACAGACACTGTCATACCCACATACATAAACCATAACTGACCCAACATGTTCCAAAAGCCTCAACTGAGTCCGAGACACGCACCTCCCTTAGTGGACCTCCTCCATTTTGCCCTTCTCAGCTCCAGCACCCTCACCATCATTGATGCTCAGCCCCAGCTTCAAAAAGTTCTGTGATCCTCCTCCCCCAAAACACATTGGATCATACAAAATGAAACCCAGATGACAGCAGCAAAACAAGGTCCTTCACAAATTCATCATTCTTGTCAGCCCTGTAGAATAGAGAAAAATAGTTTATGCTTGAATCCATCACAAATACTTGATTGCGACAAACTCATTGCAATATATCACCCCTCCCGTGAAGTCAACAGATAAGATTCCAATGATTAAGGACAAGACATGCATGTTTCAGGCCATTCCAGCTTTTGGTGTTTGTTGATTCAATATCTAAGAAAAAGTTCATGCACAATCATAAAGATGAATGCAGCAACCCATCTATAAAAAATGAAAAGTTGCACTACAGATATTTTTATATCTATTATAACAAAAAAATCATATCCACAATAGGCAGTTGAATGGATTCTCAAAAAAAAGGAAAAAAAACAAAAAACTCATTGGACCCTAAGAGCTACTGTGAATGAAAACCATAGAAACTTTCAAGGCTTTTCATTGTTGGCAAATCACAATGAAATGTGTACAGGCAATGAAATAGAGTTGCTGATGATATGGTGAGTTATAGATAGGAACTTGGAGAAACTCTATATTTTCTTGTAGAGAAAATTCATCCTGATACACGAAAGATGCTGATGCAAGATGAAGCGGGTGCCAAAGTTGAAAGATCAAGATCAAAATGAATTTCAGAAGTAAGATCAAAATGAATTTCAGAAGTGAAGGGGTCAATGTTTCATCTGGAACAGAAGATGATGACATTCTCAATTTACTTGTTATTTTCTGCATTTGTACAGATTTGTACACATTCTGCTACTACTTGGATTAGAGGATGCAAATAGTTATTTAGCACTAGTTATCCTCTCTAATTGGACTAGTACTAGACTCTTCTGGTGTACATTTGTTTCATAGTAATGGAAATTACACACATTATTGGAAAAAAAGGAATTCATATCGACTACTATTTAGCTGCCAAAAGGAAAGTTCAATTAGCAACTAACACAAGAATGTTCCCAATAGCTCATGTTATATCATAAAGCGTTCGGAAATTAGAACTACAGGCATTCAAATAAACTTTCTAATCGAGTAATTGATACATTCTAAACTAATCACAATTCACAAGTATAGCATACAGGTCCTCATACAAATCTCAAAGAAGCCCAGGTTGAACAACTGCCCACTGAAAATTCTACTCATTACAAGTTTACAACCTCTCAAAACTTTTAAAAAAATTGTGGATCTCACCAAAAAAAAAATTTGAGAAGCATTCTTCTTTGTATACAAACAACAAACAGGCAGTATGCACTTGGTTGTTTGGGATCAAGTGTTAACCAATTAGCGAAGGTTGACTGAGTTTAGGTAGTTAACTCAATGGAATTCTGCAGCCTTGGCAGAAAGATTCTGAGAAGTGGCACAGAACCAGGAGTCTATAGGGGTTAGGTGGATCAAAAGGAAATATCTTCAGCGTGAGAAAATTCAGTTTGCAGCTGCCTCATCATCTAATTCTTGGGCTTGGAACATGATTACGATGGATGAAGAACAAAATGCAGTTTATTATTTTCTCCAGACAGCATATAAGTCTAAGGAAGAATTCTTGGATTAATGTATCCTGTTTAAAACATCAATCCATAAACACAAGCCTTTCATCTGGGTCCGTAAAATGCAACAGTAATTACACTCATTCAATATAATGACCAACCTATTTGGAAAGAAACCAATTCAGGTATTCTCAATGCATCAGCTGCAAGGGAGGCTCTCAGAACAAAGGTGAATTGGGCAAACTGGATATGGAAATCAAATACAATTCCCAAGCACAAGCACAGCTTTATTTGTTGGCTGGCAATGCTTGGAAACTCTCTACCTTCAAAGAAAACTTCAGGTCAGGATGTCATGTGTAGACTATGCAAGAGGGGCAATGTTTTTTTTTAATAGAGATAAGAGCCATCTTATTAAAAAAAAAAAGAAACCCCTAAACAAAAGGAGACGAGAGATCTCTTTGATCCCTTAACATCCTTTTCAGAGATAAGTGGTAGATTGCTAACCAGAGCTCAGTTTGTGAATTACTATTATTTTAAATAACCCAAAACCAAGAAGAACCTACAATTGGACTACCCAAACCATGCATCACCCATAATGGTAGAAAGTTAAGAAGCACAGACACTTCAATGAACATGTCGTGTCTGTCTTCGTAGCTGATACGAATCGGACACGCGACACAATACGGCACGCGTTGGACATGTTACATATGTGTCCAATATTTATATATAAATTTTTAGATTTTGGACACCCATGACGCATGATAGACACAGAGTCGACACACAACACTTATGTACACAACATTATTTATAGTCTATGGATTCATTGACGTGTCTTTGCCATTTCTATGCTACTAAATATGATTACTACTATTGTTCAGAATCTGATGGAAAAGACCATCTGCACTGATGAATCCTGAACTGCAGAACCAGAAAAACACTGTTACTGTTCTAACTAGATAGTATCCTCCTCCAATGGGATGGATTAAATTGAACTCGGATGGACCCCCGTCTGCTGATTGTGCTGGATATGAGATGTTACTCAGAGACAGTGAAATTTTTTTTTTTGTTGGCGAAATGGGTAGATCTGAGGATTGCTCAGTTTGAAAAGGGATATTGAAAGGATTTTCCAAAGTCCAATTTGAAATTATCCTCAAACAGTGGTTAATTGGATACATGGTAAAGGTTGTATCCCATGGA
Source organism: Acorus calamus (assembly GCA_030737845.1). Classification (NCBI taxonomy): domain Eukaryota; kingdom Viridiplantae; phylum Streptophyta; class Magnoliopsida; order Acorales; family Acoraceae; genus Acorus; species Acorus calamus. The sequence goes on along the minus strand of CM060865.1, from coordinate 10,795,712 downwards.
GGCAGGTAATACAAACAATGGAACTGTTACATGAGTTAACTGAATGGACAGTTATCCACACCCATTTTATTGTTCGCGAAATGGTTAGACCCTTTTATGATGTAATAGGCATTCGTTGTGAGTCAACCAAATGCTCTGCCTTTATTTTTACATGTGATTACTCTGCCTTTATTTGGATGTCAACAAGAACTCATTTTATAACTTTTACTCATTGGTTGAATTGGCTGTCCAAGCTGTACATAACAAGCCTTCCTAAAAAAAATCTACAGTACTTTTTTGCTACTACCATTGGTTGCATTTGGCAGGAACAAATTTGCAAGGTGTTTGATGTGAAGGAAAAGCACAAACCCATGCTACTAAATGTAATTACTACTACTGTTCAGATTCTGACGGAAAAAAAAACCCATGAATCCGGAACTGCAGAACCAGAAAAACACTGCTACTGTTCTAACTAGATGGTATCCTCCTCCGATGGGATGGATTAAAGTGAACTCGGATGGACCCCTCTCTGCTGATCATGCTGGATATGGGCTGTTACTCAGAAACAGTGAAGGAAATTTTATTGTTAAGATGCATCAGTCAACCATCTCGAGTTGCTCAGTTTAAAAAGGGGTATTCAGATTTTCCTAGAGAATGGATTTTCCACATTCCAATTTGAAACTGATTCTCAAACAGTGATTAATTGGATTCATGGTAAAGGTTGTATCCCATGGAGATCAAAGAGGATGTTAAAACTGTTGCATGAATTAACTGAATGGACTGTTATCCACACCCATTTACATTCCAATCATCCTGCAGACCTCGTTGCAAGCAGAAAGATCACTATTGGTAGTGTAATCATCCAACCTGACAATGTTTGCAGTCCATTCTACTGGACAAACGGGGGTCTTTATGAAAGACAGGCAAGGGATTAGCTAAAGACCACTCAATGCTTATGTTTGCTAAAGCACTTACATCAGTTTTTTTGCTTATTGATATTTCAGTACAATTTGATGTAAATGTAATTAGGATCTTTCCTTTACTAATAGGGTAGCATGTAAACAGAGAGGATGCAATCTAGTCTTAAGACTAGATCTCCCTCCCTCTGCTTACAGACTGTTGGCAGTGAAAGATTCAAAGATTGATGTAAGACATCTGTATATGAAGTACTCAAGTACATTTAATTCTATTAATATAGTTCATTTATTACCAAAAAAAAAGCACCTTTTGTCCATCTTAATCTTAAAAATATGCTTTATATCATAAACACTAAATCTCCAGCTCCTCAACATTTATCAATAAAGGAGCAACAAGAAAGAAAGACAGAGATTTAGACACACATACATACAAAAAAAAAACAAAAAAAAAATATCAAACTTATTCTCACAAATCTTCAACAACAAGAATTGAGAGCAATTTGTACAACAGGGAATAGTAACAGAGGAAATGGACCCATGTATTATAACGTCAATTGCCAATCTAAGAACATCAGTTTGAGAGGTAGGCATGTAATGATCACACTGCCACATAAAAATTAATGAAAAAAAGAATTGCATTAAATTAATTAATCCTGCTAAAGTAAAATGCAAACACTAGTTTCTGACAGATCCCATGAGCTAAGAACAAGGGCCATAGTCTGACTGGTTGGTGAATGCAAGCAACCACTTAGAATCTTCTACATCCAGCTCAAATATGTATCTTGAAAGAATTGACAGCTTAAATTATGGCAATATAACAAAAAGATTCAAATCCCAATCATCAAGAGCTGCACCCGAAAATGAGATAGTTGCAATAACATTTTATGGCTAGGGTAAGTCTAATAACGATGATTCTACTTGCAATTTTCATCCTATAATATGGATAACAGCTATTAACTTTGCACTATGCAAAGTTAACTATTGTCTGAATAAAAAATAGAGCAGTGTTAACCAAGGCTCAAAATACGACAGGGAAAGAATACTAAAGAAAGCACACCGATCAAGCAACGGAAATCAAATTCTACTTAATATTTATATTCATTATAAAGACAAATTAAATCATAAATTTATGAAAACCTATACAAATATATAGCCAATATGACAAACGACATTCATGCATTAACTTTCACTGAGAAAAATATAAAATCAGAAACTCTTTCAATGAAACGGAAACCATACCAAAAAAGAGAAAGTGACTTCCACTCGCAATATATTGAAATCGCCGGCTAGTGGTTAGCCGACCGCGTCAGAGCTCCGATATCATCCTCAACTGGATGTTAATCAGCTTATCTTCCCCTTTCTAACTCATTCCGTTTCTGTGAGAGTTTAGCATCCAATGCCCAAAACTTGATCCATTTTTTCTCTAAATAAGCAACTTCTTCATTCCCAAGAAGTGCCAAACTCCTCCTAAACATCCCTTCTCCTAACAGTGTTTTCCCATCCCTACAGCAAACTTCCACCGACGCATCTAAAAAGGGCGGGAGGTCCGCACCCTCCTTCGGCACCATCGTCACGGCGTTCCCATTCTGAGAAACGGTTTCCACCTTCTCATCCATCCACAACCTCCCCCACATGTCTGACAGGGCAGGATCTTTGACACGCCTGCTGGCCTTCATTCGGCGGATCTTGTTCTTCAACTGTTTCCCCGTGACATTAACATGCAGCAACCGCCCCACAAATGCATGAAAACTCTCGAAGAGTTCCTTGTTCTTCACGACGCTCACCGCATTCACACCCTTCTTCGCACAGAAATCGACAAGCCCCCTCATGAGGGCCACCTCATCCTCCTCTGTGAAGACTCTCATGAATAGGGGGGTTTGCGAAGACTTCTTTTCCACAGGCACCTTCAACTTCTTTGCCTCGCCCTTCCCGTTCTCGTCACCATGGACGCGCTTCTTTGAGGGCACGGAAGGGCCTGGATCCTCAACTCGGACGGGTTGAGATTCTTCTTTTTCGTCGGCAGAAGAAGACTGGGAAGAGGTTTCCGAGGATGCTGATCCGGATGATGTTGAAGAGGAAGACGAATCTTGAGGTTTTGACATTGTAGAATTTTTTTTAGGGGTTTTTTTTTTTTAAAGGTGGTGAAATGAAATGTTTTGGTTTACTAGCATATAATATAGAGGGGGAAGGATTCACACTTCACACGGAAAAGGCGGGATACGAAGGCGGGATACCAAGGGACGGGATACCAATTACCGAGGTCAGAAAGTTAGATGTGTGGCTCTACAATTGAATTACTTATCATAGATTCACGTAATCATAATAAATGATCCATAATTGATTTTTTTGTTTTCTGTTTGCTGAAATTGTTTGGGATGCAAAATCCCCTAATAATAAAAGTTAGGGTAGTGATAGACCCACTATCCAACTTAATTCTTTTGGATTTCAAAGTGATAAGATAAGCTTATTCAATTGATTTTAAATGTTAAGTGCTCCATAATTGATTTTTTTATTTTTTTGCTGAAATTGTTTGGGGTGCAAAATTCCCTAAAAATAAAAGTTATACCAAAAAATGCAAAGTTAAGGACAGAGCAAATGGTCATAATCTCCTCTTCCAAATCTCCTTATTTTTGCTTCTAAAATTTGAGTTTTAATTCTGAGTTCAAAATTCAACAGTGTGTATATCTTTATAATGAATCAATTTAAATATCAATAGCTATGACGTCTTCACTAATGAATAATTTTTTATTAATTTTGAATGAACAAAAATAAATATATCTTTATAGTATAAAATAAATATTGTATTTTGTGTGTAAATATATTAAAAAATTAAGATATTTTGATGTCTTTACATGATTTTAATAGAACATGGAAATACCTAGACTATCCATGTACCCTAAAATATTTCAAACTCAGTCGAACAAACAAAAGAAAGAAAAATATCATGAAATCCTAAGCCTAGGAAAACGTTAAACCTGGGAATGATAAAATAGAATTTTGGATAAGATTTTTTTTATTTCAATGTAATTCTTTTGGATTTCAAATTGATAAGATAAGGTTATTCAATTGATTTTAAATGTTAGTGCTCCATAATTGATTTTCTTTTTTACTGAAATTGTTTGGGGTGCAAAATTCCCTAATAATAAAAGTTATACAAAAAAAATGCAAAGTCAATGACAGAGCAAATGGTCATAATCTTCTCTTCCAAATCTCCTTATTTTTGCTTCTAAAATTCTGAATTTTAATTTTGAGTTCAAAATTCAACAGTGTGTAACGAATAATTGATCATTATTATTTTCAAATCAATTTAAATATCAATAGCTATGACGTCTTCACTAATGAATAATTTTTTATTAATTTTGAATGAACAAAAATAAATATATCATTATAGTATAAAATAAATATTGTATTTTGTGTGTAAATATATTAAAAAAATTAAGATATTTTGGTGTCTTTACATGATTTTAATTGCCCTAATCGACATATTTAACAAAATTCAATGGAACTTTGAATATTTTAAAACATTTTAATGGTATAAATTTAATTATATTACATGTATAACATAAAAATTGTTAGTGATATTCTATATATTTTATGGCATTTTTGTATTTTTCTTGTTTAAAAATAGTTTTACAGTACTAGAGAGCACATTGTAATTACTTAATGGGATTTTTAGTTTTAAGTCCCTATAAACTTTGCTATTTCGTGATCGATCCCTGTCTTTTTTCAAATATTTTTTACATCCCTATAATCTAGTGGTTAATCTAGTTTTAGTCCCTTGACAGACTTTCCGTCTCAAATGAGTTAATAGAACATGGAAATACCTAGACTACCCCTGTACCCTAAAATACCCCTTTTAGTCCCTCTACCCCACAAACCCCTCGTCCCCACCATTGAAAAAACATTGTTCCTGCAATCAGAGCTCCTCAACTTCCCTCCATTTCAAATCAACGTGAATTTCTTCTTGATAGTGCGAGGAAGACGAGCATTTCTATAGAAGAAGAGTTCGCGTGAAAGGGGGGTTCTTTTGTTTAGAATTTGAAGACCAAGGTATGAAAGGAAGCTAGGTTCTCATGTGGGTTTTTTTCATGTTGCTCTGCTTTTTGAGTGATTGATTATGAGATAGTGTATGGTTTCTTTTTTGATGGGCTTTTCATATGAAATATGATAGTTGGGTTCATCTAGGGTTTGAATGCTAGGTTTAGGTCATTTAGGGCTAAAATGATGTGTGTATCATAGTAGTAAAATGTTGGTTGGGGAATATCATTCATTCTCATGTGGGTTTTCTGATTTTTGGCAATTGTTTTTACACTCAAATGGTTTCTATGACGTTTTAATTTTGTTTGTGGGGGCGCGGGGTTATAGAAGGGTCTGCAATGTTTATATTTCATGGCTAAAAGGAGCATCAACACAGTCATTTCACAATCTGTGGTCCTCATTAGTTTTCTTGGAGGCACCACTAAATATATATACATATGGAGGTTTATGAAAGTGTCCCTGTAAATTTTCCATAAGAGATATCTGTTTGAATGGACTTCATGGATATAATACATTCCTCTCATTCCAAATACTTGACTGACATCAAGGCGGTTTGGTCCAGACACCAGTTTGGTCCATCTGGAAACTATCACTACATAACAAACAATCGGTCAGAGTCCTTTAATGCATTTATTGGAGATGCTAGGGAGGTACCAATAATAGATCTCATTGATTCGATCAGACAGAAAATCATGACCAAGTTAGATGCCCGACAGAGGTGTGGACTGAGATGGAAGCATATACTTGTACCTAATGCATTGAAGAATATTCAAGATGCAAGGAAAATGACAAATGAATTCATCGTCAGGAGGTCAGATGATATGAGGGCTGAGGGTACTTCACCAACCCATCAGTTTGTTGTTGATTTAATAGTCAGGGTGTGTAGTTGTAATAGATGGCAATTGACTGGGATGCCATGCTCACATGCAACTGCCCTGATTCAGGAGATTAGGGGTATTGACATTGTAGAATTCATTGATCCCTGTTATTATACTGATTCATACCATGCAACATATGAACTGAGGATGAATCCTCTCATTGATAGACAACTTTGGGAGCATATTGAGCTTGGATATACCCATGTCACGTAGGCCAAGGGGTAGGCCAAAGAAGAAAAGGATCAGAGATCCCAATAAGGTGAAGAAAACAAAAAAATGCACAAATGTGGTAGGTGTTGGAGTTGGGGTCACCATAGGTGTAAGAACCCATACCTCTATTTAGGCTTATGTTATTCTTTTATATGTTTGGATGGATGGATAACACAATGATATGTGTTATTTCACATTATTATTCTTTTAGAGTGCGTTAGGGTCATGTATGCCTAGGTTATATCATAAGTTGTATGGTTGGCATGATTTGGTCCATTTTTGGAAAGAAACAAGTGCATTAATCGGGATTAATGCAATTTGTTGCTGTCGTAATTGTGTCCCCACGTGTATGAGAGGCTTATAAACCTCTTTTTCTCTCTCTTGCCTTGAAACCCTAGAAATTTCAAACCCTAAAAAGAACTTTTGTTTTCGGCCACATTGTTGAGGAGCTCGGGAAGGGATCTGATCTAAGGGTTCTTGTGAGTATCGCTCACGGTTTATGACGATTTTTATTGTTAATGAAATCACTTTAAGAGTTTCTTAGTTTTATGATCTCGTTTTAAGGGTTTTCGAACAAAGATAATAAGTTTTCTCTTGTTTCTCCTTAGGTCTTGATATGATTTCGGGTCTTGTATTATACTAATGCTTTGTCGATGCTTTTGTGAAGTTTTCGCAAGTTTTTAATGATGCTATTGAACCTCAACGCATGTATTTGAAGATTTTGATCTCTTAAAGTTTTCTTGTTGGATTTTTCCTCATAACCTCATTGGGATTTGGATGACTTCGGATCTAATGTTATAACTAGGTTTCTATGATATTTTGGATGTTTTATAGACCTTTCATGATTTAGAATGAATATGTTTAAATATACAACATGCTTAGGATTATTCGTTTAAGTAAAAAGCATGTTTTGATCTTTTAAACCTTGTTTTAAAACTTTATAAGCATAAGATCCAAACCAGTAGTACGTTTTCATGAGTTTTGAGGATTTGGACGTGGATCCATATTTGTGTTGTACCTATGATAGATCTAGGGTTTTTTTGAAGATGTTTAAGTGAATCCTTGATATTTTGTTTTCCATTTCTCGAACGCCTGATTCGATTTCAATAGAAGTCCTCACTGTTTTACATCGATTCAAGAAACTTGTGTTTTGTTTTTGAAGATAGGAGATTTAAAGAATTTTTACAAAAAAATAAATTAGGGTTTCATGCTTCTGCCCTGGGACATCTCCAACTGGAGCCGTCGATTGGTCAAGGGATGGCCCCGGTAGGAGCCGTCAGATTTGTTTCGGACAGCCCCAGGAGGAGCCGTCAGCCTTTCTTTGGATGGCACTACCAAGAGCCGTCGGACCCTGTGAGTACGGGTACCATCAGGTCCCAGATTTTGTGACCGATTCGTATTATTTCAGGTCAGGTTAGGTTGCCTTAGACCTACTGGAGTTTGTTTCAGATTATGGTTGGACCTAAGGTGAGTGAGTCTTGTCTTCTACGTAGTTTTCAAAGGATTTATCAATGACTTTTAAATGATATTTTTGTATAACCTCAAGCATGTCATATTATATGCCTTATTAAGTATTGTATTGAAATGTTATTATCTTGAAAGCTGTCGCATGCATAGTTTTGATATAAAAATATGTGTTGATCATGCATGTATCGCATTCGTCTAGGTGACATACTCTAGGTGGCTTAGTCTAGGTAACTACGGTTCAGAATGAACCCAAGTCTAGGTGACTTATGTCTAGGTGACATGTGTCTAGGTGATACGATTTCTTGTGCGAAATCCTTGCGGCTAGGTGCCATAAAACAGGCATGCGTGTTCATTGCATTCATACGCATCATATGTTTCGACTGGATTTGAGGCATGCATACTGCAATGAGATTTTTATTAAGTTGGTTTATCAGAAATTATCGAAATTGCAAATATTATATTATTATATGTTGCCAACTTGTTTCTTATCAAAGATTTACTTGTGATATCAATTATTATTAGGATCTAAAGGTCCATTCATTGAGCGCGTGGTAGCTCACCTCTCTTTTCTCAACTTTTCAAAGTAGCCGTTGGTGATCGCTGATCTCGGTGGTCGAGATTGTAGCTTGCGCGTTTATCTTCCATTGCATTTATGTGGTTGAATAAGCCTTTCTTTGGCATGTAGTTCCTTAGTTCCTTTCAGCAAAAACAATTGGATGTTTGAGTTAAATCTATTTTGTATGTAATCATCCATGTTTAGGATGAATTATATGTAGATCCTGGTTATGTTTTCATTGGTAGGTTGAAATAAATATTTTATGTTTTCAAAAAAAAAAATGTGTTTCGTGTTTTACTGCGAGTTTGAGGTAACGGACCATATTCAAGCTTCAAAATGGAGTCTTGAATACGGGGGCGTTACATCTGGACCAGGGATTGTAGGGGGTAGTCAGCCATCTGTTCAAGATGGTAGTCAATCAATGGTTGGGGATTCAAGTAAGGTGTCAATCCTTATGTCTCAAAGCTCATCCGTGTTGGTAGATTCAGATAAAGGAAGTCAGTGAATGTATGTTATTTAAAACATAGTCAATGCATATAAGAATATACTTTTCAAACAAATACTTCTCAAATAGCATATTAATTATGAAATTTTTATTTGCAAGATTAGAGTTCCACCTGTTGTTGCAGATTTTGTGCAAGTTTGGAGTATACATTTTGGATAGAGTAAAATGGTTTAGTATAGATTTTGGTATACTTTTTGGTCAATCTATGTGAAAATGGTTTTATTTTGTGTGATTTTGACATAGATGTGAATGGTTTAGGTGCCTATTTAGGGCACATGTTAATGGTTTAAGTTTTTATTTTGGGATGATATGTGAATGATCTAAGTTCTTATTTTTGGATGATATGTGAATGGTTTAAGTTCTTATTTCAGAATGATATGAGAAGGTTATCTTTTGTATGTGAATGCTTGTCTATTTGAATGTGAATGATTATCTTTTGTGTGTGAATGCTTATGTATTTGGAAAATTGAATGGTTAACCATTGTTGCAAAGGATTTATAAGCATGTGAGTTGGAGTTTTAGTTGTAATGAGGTTATTTCGGCTAATTTCAATTTTTTCCGGGCTTATTCTCAAACCAAGCATGGGCTTAGAGCGTCATTTTTTATTTGCAGCCATCATATGCTTGGGCATTGGACTTCTCCAACTTCTTCTGATACTTTGATGAATCTGAAACATGTGTCTGACCATGTTCCCTGCTCTCTTGTTTGAGTCACGAGACTTGGCAAATGTACCAAATATAATGTATGCTTTGTTAGTCGTTCATACACGATCTCAAAGGGTGACTTCTCTGTGGAACGACTCCTTGTGTTGTATGCAAACTCCACCTGAGTTAGCGCTAAATCCCATTACTTAGGATGTTCGCTTGCCAAACACCTAAGCATGTTGCCAAGCGTTTGGTTCACGACCTCGGTCCGTCCACTAGATTGAGGGTGGTATGAACTGTTGTACTACGAAGAAGTGTTGTATCACCGCCACAACGTTTTTCAGAATAAGTTAAGGAACTTGGTGTCACAATCTAATGTGATGGACTTCGATACATTATGGAGCCGCACAATCTCTTGAAAGAAGAGATACGCAACATAAGCTGCATCTTTTACCTTTTTGTATGGGATGAAATGTGCCATTTTGGAAGACCTGTAAACAACCACAAAAATAGAATCCATGTCCCATTGAGTCCACGGAAGACCGAACACAAAGTCCATAAAAATATCCTCCCTAGGCCCATTAGGAGTAATGGCATGTTCAATCATGTGTTTTAGAACTAGCCCTTAGAATTTGGCAAATCATGCACCGCTGAACAAATCTAGCCACATCTCTTTTCAAGCGACGCCAAAATATCATTCTGCCACTATTGATATTGTCTTGTCACGTCCAAGATATCCTCCAAATCCACCACCGTGTTACTCATATATAAGAGTTTCTCGGAGCGCACATTTGGAGATGCACACTTGATTACCTATTAACAAATATCCATCCTCGAGAACATAATCACTAGTGGGTGCATCTTGCAAGCCATTCAAATCTCCAGAAAGTCATCGTATGTCACATATAATGTCTTGAGGAAGTCAAAGCTCTCCGCCTCCGTAGCCATAGTAGTGAATAGAGATACTCATCTTTGATTAGATACAGTCAAAAGAGGAATTCCACAACCGTCTTGGATGAAAAGATTAAAAAAATAATAATGTGACATAAATTTGGACCCCCATAATTAGGAGAATCAAATTCACATTAATTTCTCCATGATTATGGATCCATTTTGAGTATTTTTTCTAGTCATGATCAATTACTTATTTGTTGAGTATCAAGTTAGGAAGATTATATAATAAATTAAAGGCTATTTAGTAATGTTTTGATGGTGTTTTAATCGCCCTATTATAGGGATTTGAATTCATGAATTTTTTCTTTTATTTTCCTTAGATTTTCTTATTTTGCAAGTCACAACACCCTATTTAAACATGTAAAGGGGATGTGCAAATAAATCAATCAATAATAATATTTGAGTTTTCTAGTTATTTTGAGAGCCCTCTTTTTTTCTTCCGTTCCTACGGAAAGGGTTCATGGAGTTGATGTTGATTGTCTTCGTCTGAATCCTCACAGCATTTCATGCTTTCAATTACATAAAAAACACTCCCTCAGGGTTCTCAAATTGCACCATCACACCTGATCTTCTATGCAATCGTCTTAGAAAACCCTTCTAGTAGGTGACCTATTTATCTCTAAAGATTGGAAGATTTATAGGAGACTTTCGGGAAGAAGTACCTCGCCTCGACCATTTTACACCATAGATGAGTACAATCTATCAACCACCTCCAAAGCCATTTATATTGTAATGACTCGTTGCTTCCCATATTGAATCCCAATTCACCAAGTGAACTTTTCTCAAATTTGGGTATGCACCATTCCAAATGCATCTCCACCTGTTTGAGTCAGTTTTAGAAAGGACACCGCGAGGAACGTTGAAAAGAGAGAGGAGTGGGAAGTTGGACATCACTGCTTGTAGAAGAAACTAAACGGCCACTCAGTCTCAACAACCTGCCATCCCATCCTTCAAGGTTTTTGTTTGTGGGAAAATCTTCACAACACCGGAGTCCAATCCGTGAAGGTGTATATCCCATGCTTAGGGGCAACCCTAAGTATCTAGTTGAGAAAGACACAATCTTCCTACCAAACATTTCCAAAAGCACCCTTGCCTCTTCGTCCATCGAGGTTGATACCTACTATAGAGCTTTTACCAAAATTAATATGTAATCTTGAAAGGAAGTCGAAGCATCTGACCATAAGTATGATTCCATGAATGGAATGCACATCATCCTTGGTCAACAGCCCAGAAACATTGTGTGGCAACCCACACACCTAGACCTCCACTTAAACATGCAACTCATGGCATATCTTACAATGATAAACAACAGCGGGGAGGGGGTCCCCGTGGCAAAGCCCCTTTCAAATAAAAAAATAACCACATGGCTTCTCATTAACCGTCGTCAACGTCATACCTAACAATATGCAATTATGATCCATCCACATCCGTGGGGTTCAAAATCATGGCACCATAGAAGATGACACAGGAAATCCTAGTTTACATTGTCATACACTTTCTAAAAGTACAATTTAATGACAGATCCCTTTTTCTTATCCTTCCAAACCACCGTGGGACATTCTTTGACTGCAATAAAACCATCTTGAAGGGACCACCCTGGGATGAAAGTAGACCGGTTTTTCTCTGTGAGACAACCGATGACCTCCTTAAGTTATAAAACTAGTTAACAAGGTTGATGGGTCTCAAGTCTTCAATCTGAACACCCCCCTCCTTGGGGATGAGGGCTATAAGAAAGTGGCATTGAGGCATCTAAGCCTCGACTCACATCTGAACAACTCCGTGAACATGTCAAGGATGTCCTCCTTCACAGTCGATCAGAACTCTTGGAAGAACCTCAAACCAAAATTGTCTGAATTCAGTGCCTTCCCCCATCCCCTCCAAAGATGGCAACGTGGATTTCTTTTGCAAACAATCATTCCTTAGCATTTTCAGCTCTTCATCAAACCACATGGGTTTCCAGGACCAACCTGAGAAAAGGTCGCCTTGAAATGAGTAGCGAGTTTTGAATCTCCTCTTTATCCACAATAGATGTGTCCTCAACTCGTATGAGGGAGATAATATTAATCCTTCTGCATTAACTCGTATGAGGGAGATAATATTAATCCTTCTGCACTAACTTGTAGTTTTGTGGAAGAACTTATTAGTGTTTCACCTACTTTCAATCATAGGGCTCTCGACCTTTGCCTCCATTCAGCCTCTCCCATCTTTATAGAGTAGCCAGGAAGTCTTCCTTCGATGCCTTTCTACGATCTTTGTCCTTAGCCAAGAGCGATCCTGCATCTTTCCGACGCTCCAACTTCGGAAGATAAACTTCGATTACCTATTTGCTTCTCACCCTTTGTTGCTTTGCCTCTTTTGCCCCACCTCTTAAATATTGAACCTCTTCAACTTGAAGGTCACCAACTTGGCCCCCTTAAGGTCCAAAAACGCATGAAATAACGTCATATCCATGTTTGACACATATTGGACTTGGGACATGATACATCATGAATTACAGACACATCATATTTGTTTCCTAAACTACCCCCTCCACCTTTATTTTCCCCCCAAAATCTATTAATGCCCCATTAATAGGAAGAGTAAACCTGATATTTTTTTAAAAATTTAAACTTATCCCATATTTGATCCAAATACAAGATTGGGGATAAGAACACAAAAAAATGATGATAATAAAAAACATTACCAAATGCAAATATGAATAAAAATAGTGGTTTTTTTATATCCATAAATTAGGCTAACTTATCCTAAAATTTTATCCATTTAGCAAACTAGGCCTAAATTTTTTAACCAATTGGGTTTAGAAGGGCTTGGGTGAACCCTGGAAAGTGATCCATGCCGAACCTTAAACAGCATGTAATCACCTATATTAGTAGGCATGCAGTGGGAAGTGACTGCGAGAGGGAAAATATTACTATTGAGGCATGGGTAAACAACATTCATTCACATGCTGTTGTGCTTTCCTTGTCTGTGTCGCGTTTTCTTTTTATTTCTTCAATCTTTGCTCCTTGGTGCTGCTATATTAGTTATGTGACTTTTAGTTAATGTAGCATAACATATATAAAAGAGATTCCATCCTTATGGTGTTTCTTAAGATTTTACATAAAGTACTGCTTCCATCCATGTTCAATTAGGTCCCTGTCCCTTATTGTTGCTATTTGACCTTAAACTTTTGCAGTCACTAATATCCCCAAATCAACTCACTTTTCTCTTGGTCCATGTATTTCCCAATGGGCTGATCCCAGGTTTACTACGTTATTAACCATCATGTGTCTTGCCATCCCAAAGTATACAGAATTGTACAACATTCTGATCCATTCTCCAAATGTGGTCTTCTCTGGTGATTAGATACAGTACTCCTTATCTCATTTCTACACAACAGATCTATCATACTTCTAGGGTTATGCATGCGGCAGTGTTAATTTAGAAACAACTGTAATGTGAATATGAAGCCTACACAGTTTTTGCTGAGGTGTGTGTGTACAAATATCCATTTTCCACACATCAAAAGTGCTTGTTAGGGCAACCTTTTGCATTGGTGACTACTACTTGACTTGGATCCCAAAAAAATGTGGATTTTTTTTCTAAGCCTTAGGTAGCAATCCAAACCCCCCCCCCCCCCCCCCCCCCCCTGTTTGTAATCCATCAGAGAAATCGAAGTCCAGGCAGTGAATTTTGGAAACGTGGATTCTAGAGTCTGCAGGGGAGGAAATCCATTATTTTTTCTATTGTGATGATGCTTTTCCAAGTATGATCATGGAACATTTAATCAGTTGGAATTTGATTTCCAACTTTAGTACCCCCCCACCTTGCAGTACCTCTTTCTCCTTTTCTTTTTCATTCATTTTCCTGAATCCTCTTCCTCCGACCACTGATTTTTAATCTTGAAATAAGAGGGCTTATGATTTGCTTCCCAGACTTGAGCAGGATAGTTTTTCCAAATATGCCAGAGGTTATTTCCCCCATTCAGTGTCCATAAAAACTCCATCTAATAGGTAGGGTAGGGTTCTCCCACAAGTTACAAGTTACTCCAGGTAAATTGCTGATTATCCAAAAGGGATTTCCACCCCCCACCCTTCCATGATTTCCCCAAGTTGGCATGGGATCGAGTGGTCCCCAAGATTTGATGACCTGAAAAAGGGTCACATAATAATCACCATGGCTTGCATATTCAGTTTTAACTTGGGACGACCTATTTGAGTCATTTGTAAGCCCATATCCAATAGAATGCTACCATTGGAACTCCCTGCTTCTCTCTTGAAAATGAATAAATACCGAGAACGTCCAATACTTATGTTTTTAGGCTCACATGCAGAACCTTTCCAATAATGACCGATTCCTCTGGACGGCTCGACAGATGGTTAAATACAAAGGAATCCAGCCTTCCCCCACCTGTGGCTCTCAGAATCTGTTCAGAGAGTTTCTGCTTTGGTTTCCTGTAAACAGCACGCATCAATTTGAGACATCACACCAAGTATAGGAACATATCTTTTTGCCTGGGGTCCTTCATGCCACTAATATCTGCTAAGATGATCATGGACTATTACGTTCAAGTCATGAAGAGTAGGTTAATGTATGAGATAGGATATGAACTGAGCCATTTTCTTTTTGTTGTAGGAATAATTTGGTTCTCAATTGTGTTGTGTGTGGCTTGTTGTCTCTGGTTAGACTAAAAATTTATGATTGGTGGTATTATGATTTTTTCTAGACTATAGATACTATGTTTTGTTATGGTGCATTTTTCTTATAAATTATTCACACATTAATTCTCTAGTTGGACCATATATTGATTGCTTGTTTCCAAGGCCTTCGGATACTATTGTGTGTTTCATCCCTTAAATATATACTTGATATACAAGTTCTTCAATGATCTGCATTGTTCATATTAGTTGTTGAAGGTTGTGGTGGGCATTAATCTTTTAGAAGTGATAATGTTGCATTCGAATTTGGCATCTGATTTTGTATTACATTTATGCAGCGTTGCAGTTGGATCCAAATAATACATCTATTCGAGAAAACATACAGGTTCATTCATATACTTGTACATGCACAGGTGTTCTGTCATGCATATATTTTGGGTCTAGGGAAAGGGAGATGATATCTTAAATTCTTCAGATTTGCATTTCTATATCTGACAATAACACTTGGATTTCAAATATCAGGTTGCTGCGCAAAAGTTACATGAAGCACATCAGCGAACTACACAGGACGCGGTAAATAGAAGCTTACTCTTATTGTTACTTCAGGCCTACCTATTTTTATTCCTGAAAAACCTGAAAGATTAAACTTACTTTTTTGTTGAAATGACCATTCTCTTTATAGATTAATATATGTCATTCAACTTTGTCAGAATATAATTTGTTGTATGCAAGTGTATGACCTTTCTTTATGGTATTGGTGCATTCAATTGGGATTATATTGTCACTGGTGAGCTAAAATTTGATGAATTTAGTAGCCATATCCAGGAGAATGGTCCTTGGTGTTTTCAAATGCATAGGCTTTAAAATTATGAGGACAAATGCGGAATATATGAAATGTAATTTTGACAAGAGATACCTAAGAGCGAGCATTTTCGTTATTTGGGATCTACTATTAACGAGGAAGGTGAAATTTAAGAAGACATCAATGCAAGATGGTTAAAGTGAAGTGCAGAAGGAGTATCATGTGCCCGTTACCATGAAACTAAAAGAAATCTAGAAAATAGCTACATGAACAGCATTGTTTTATCAGTTAGTGTTTGGAAAACGAATATAGTTGAAATGAGAATGTTAAGATGGATGAGTAGCATGACAATAAATGATAAAAAGAAGAGATAAATATATTTATGAAAAGTTAATTTTGCTTTATTAAAGGTTAAGGATGAAGGAAATAATTTGAGATAGTTTGAACATGCAACGAAAACTAAGCATCAGGTAAGAGAAGTGATATAATCGTTGTGGAGGAAATTCCAAGGATAACTAATAGGCCAAAATAAACCTTGATAATCTCAGTAACGAATGACATGTTGTCTATGTTTCAATGTGATCCTTATTAGAGTTGAATGATAAAAATGGTTCATGTAGCCAACCTCAATTTTTGTGATGAAAATATTTTTTGTTGTTTTGTTCAGCTAAAAATACACATTGCATATTCTACTCATCTTTTGCATGAACCTAATGCACTAAAAAAAAAAAGCACGACTATTCCTATCAGACTAGATGAAGAATAAGTACCCTGTTTTTAATTTGAACATAGTATCAAGACAAATTGCTATGAGTGCGAGCTTGTGTTGTATATTCTCTCATAATTTGTAGATGAATGATGCGTAGCTGCAGTTAGCATTGCCTGTATTAGTCCTGGAACAGGTCACCTTTTGAGAAGTTCACATGATGCTTATATAGAAATTGAAAATCTAGTGTGAACAAAATTATTGAATTGCAATTATGCATAGGGATCTGTTCAGTGGCTAGTGCAACAACATGGCTTCTCTTGCTGAAAAAGTCATCCTCTTTGTCAATGATGATCATGCATGATCATGCATCGGTTATGCTAATTCACTTCCCGTTGTATGCAGAATGGTGGGTCAACTAGTAGCCAAACTTCAAATTCGCAGTCTACTGGACAAAGGAACCAAAGCTGCCCATTTCCATCTTTTTCCTTTGGTGGCCCTGCAGTGCCTGAAAACAAACTCTGATGGAGTCCTGTCAGCGGATTGAGCAGGTTATGGTGCCCTGTTACATGATCATAGGGGCGTCTTCATCTAAGGGATCTCAGTCTAGGCTCCAAGGGCATCCATTAACATTCTCTTGCTCAAGCGCATCTATGAAGGGATCAAATTAGCGATCGAACATCGTCAATCAAGATTGTGGACTGAAGGTGTATGGCAATTGCTTGGATAAATGGAAAGGGTTCTCCTCCTTGGCAGGCCTTTCGTATCCTGTTAGCTATCAAGCAGTGCCTCTTGTTGCTCTCCAAATGGAAAGCCTCACATATAGGTCGCAAGGCGAACCAGCCTGCTGATCTGTTGGCTTCATGGCGCACACAAGATGGGGAGGAAATCATCTCTACAGGTGCAACCTGGGCTGATCTTCAAATGTCATCCGGGATGATGCTGAGGGCTCTTCGTACCCGCAGATAAAGTAGTCTTCTTTCGGGCTCATATGGGACTCTATGAGGTTTGTCCTATGATGACTCTTGCTTGGTGGCCCGGTCTGCACTTCCCTCCCAACAGTATATGTGGGATTTTATCCTCTGGCACATCTCCCTTCTCTCCTTTTTGTAAGAAAAAACTTCTTTGTGTTATTTTGTCATTGTAAAGAGTCCGCATTGTATATTCTAGTTGGAACTAAAATAAAAGGATATACTCCAATAAATTTTCATTGATAAAAGTAAAATGGATACATCTATCTGGCTTGTGCCAGTGATCAGCAAGGATGAACTACAATCCCACATGCAAGCTTTGCAACTAAGAATCTGACTGTCACCCACTTCATGTTCAAATGCTCATACTCTACAGGTATTATATCTTGGGGATGATGCTCCAAAGAATGGGAGTAAGAAGAATGCAATAAGCCTCACTTGCAGATTTTATTTATGAGAACGGATATATTCAGTCTGTTTTGCAACTCCGTCTCAGCCCCAAATACTATGAAATATAGTATTATAGTGTACAGGTTCTATCACAATATATGGAATAAAAAAAATCATTTTTTCAAAGAAAAAAAAAAATTATTATATTTTAGTATATATTTCATTTTATATAACAATAATACTTCAATGGCTCTTAAAAAAAAACACCAGTGAACTATGATAATGTAATATATATATTGTCGTACTTGTGTCGAACATGTCGGACACGGTCACGCGTCCAACATGCACTTGACACGTATTTGACATGCCTAAGATGTAATTTGTGAAATGAGCCCAGGTTCACAATCAAGACAGCCTAGGACACGGGTTTGTGACCCATTTAATCAAATGACTCAATTCGTTTGTAACAAAAGCACAAAAAAAGAAGTCTCCCCTCTCTTAGCACTCCAACGCTAGCAGCCATGGAAAAAAAAAGAATGTCCCTAATCTGTAATATCTCTACTTTATTTCATCTTGAAATATTGTATATATTATATTAATTTATTTGTTGTCACGTCTCAGGTGTATTCGTGTCTTACATTTTTAAAAATCATCATGTCACAGCTTCTGTGTCATGGTGTCCTTATGTCCCATGTCCGTACCTGTGTTACATAACTATCAACTGATAAGGCTGACTATCATCCACTTCTAGGAGTGTTATAATAAATTTGGATTATTCTTTGTCTCATTGTCTATGCATGTTTATACATTCATATTATTTTTATTAAATACGTTTGTTTTTCAAAAATTCAAAAAACAAAATTGCAATTTCAGATGAATGGCTGTATGACTGCTATGCTTGCTCGTTTCATAGGTGAAAAAGGTTATTAAATTTTACAGTGCTATGCATGATTGTTTGATGTATACACATACACATCAAATTTTTGATGATGCATGGATTTTTAGAATCCTCAGGGGTCTGGCCGTCTGGGTATTGAAATATAATTTTGTTTGCCCATCAAGAATTTTTATTGTATGGTACAGTTTGCTGACCATGTAAATGATGTAATGATATATATACATATAAATTCATTCATCTAGCCAAAACTGTTTGCTTACATAAAAAGCAGGCATTCTAAACCATTTGATAAAGATCTTTCAAAAAAAAAATTCCTTCAATTATTTGTTTCCGTCCATTAAGCCCTTGTTTGTGTATTAGAATAGGTGGGAATAGTGTGGAATAAGGGTGAATAAGCCTACGAATTTGTTTGCAAGGAATCAGTGAGTATAGCTATTTTAAAATAGACAAGAATAAACTGATATTAATAATTCAAGTCCCCATAGAATTGAGTTATAACACCCAATTTATTTCACCCGAATAAGGGGTGGCGGACCCGGGATTTTTTTTAGCGGGGGGTTGGAAAAATTGTTTAAAATACAATTAATTTTTTTTATAAATATGCATTGTATCGTTATTATAAATCAATTTTTAGTAAAAACATTCATAAAATATCCAATTATATAATGCACGATTTTTTTTTTTGAGACAAGGTAGACAATGCTACCATGATTTCATTGCTTTATCGTTGTTATAAGTCCGATGATAAGAGTAATACAAAGGAAAGATTGAAAATGCAACAAGAGAAGAAATAAAAGAGGAGGGAGAAGGAGATGGGGCCGAGGGCGATGAGAGGAAGAAGAGGGCTCTGCCTCACAACCCACCTGGGACCTAGAAAGTGGTACTACTCCTTCCTCAATGTATAAGCGACCCCAATCAAGTCAATAGACATCGCACCTGCTATATAGTGCCCCCAAGCCTTAATGAAACCGAGCGCGTCTCTCCATGTGTTCTCGAAGTAGCTCCGCTGCCCCTAAAAGATCAAAGCTTTGCACGTGAGCTAGAGCGCCCACGCCACCGCTGGAACAAGGCTTCTCCCGATCTGTCCCACCGCGCTCCGGTCCCCTCTCCTCCGTAGTCTCCAACCAGCTGACCACAACTCTTCCAGGGAAGAGAAAACGATATCCAACTCCGTTGCATCCCCAATGCGCTCCCAAATGCCTCGGCGAACGGATAGTGACAGAGGAGATGTGTTGTTGTCTCACCATCAGTGTGACACAAAAAATAATTTGGAAATATTAATATGTCAGAAATGTTTAATTTTTTAAAAGGATCTTGTTACATGGACCTCAAATTTAAGCCCTATTGAGAAGTTTCAATAGGTGTCATTACTTGATTTGTTCCATGTTTGACTTTTTTTAAAAGGTAAAAATAAAATAAAGACAATACTGCTTCATTTATATTTGAGTTTTTCTTTCTAAAAAACAATCCCACATTAATTGGGATTGTATAACCTCCTCTAGCACTCCCTCTTTGAAAAAAATTCTTTTTTACTCTCATAAGTCATCGCTACTTCAAAAATTCATTCCGGCCAGCCTCCTCATCTCTGTATCTAAAAAATTTTAGATACAATATTAATATGAAATTCATATGAAACAATTATCGTCTACATGTTAATGAGGCATTGGTTGGATGATTAATTAAAATATTTAAATATACATGACAAAAACAATTAAATATTATTTAGATACACATTAATCAAATCCATCGGAACAAACATAACAAATAGCAAATTGGGTTGAATAAATTATTCAGATACACGTGTATCTGGAATCTGAATTAACAACTTCACATTAGATTCAAGTGTATCTGGAATCTGAATGATTTAAAAAAATATAACAATTATAGTTTACATGCTAATGAGGCATTGGATAGATGATTAATAAAATATTATTCAGATACAAATTAATCAAATCCATCAAAACAAAAATAACAAACAACAAATTAGGCTGGATAAATAATTCAGATACACGTGTATCTGGAATCTGAATTAACAATTTTACATTAGATAAAAGTGTGTATCTTGAATCTAAATTACATTAAATAAAAGTGTAGTTGAATAATGATCATGCAAGACTGAAAATATAGTGAATGACTCGATATGCATAATTATACGCATACACAACTGTAGGAGACCAATTTGACTAGAATGACGAATAGGGAATAAGGTAGAATAAACGCAAGGATTGACCAAGGAATAGCCCATTTTAATAAAGGACATGGACCTAATAGGAGAAAGCCCATGGACTCAGAGCCCCACGACTACTAGGGTAAAACCCCTTCACCCTTAGGATGGACAGGTGGTCAACCCCGACTTGGTCAGGTCGGGCAAAGGCTATAGGCCAACCAAAGTAAGTCGGTCAAAACATGTGCCCTTCCAAGATAAGTCGGACACAGATTGTGTCCGACCGAGGTAGATCAACCAGTCAGCGAGATCAGGAGGACAGGTATCTTATGTTGACCGACCTAGAGCGTGGAACACGGTAAAGCCCGAACTAAAAAGCAAGTCGGCGATAAGTCATTCCTCGAAGCAAAACGATTAACAAAGGGAATAATCCCTGACACCAAAAAAAGGGCAGTGTGTCAGGGAAACTGTTATAGGACAATGATGATCCCTAGGCGTCACGTGTCCTAGGATCCAGAGGCCACATGAAGATTCCATACTGCGTTATGGTCACCCCGCAAGGTCTGAACTAACACGCCCCAATCTAGTATAAAAGGTTCGTCTCCCATTCGAGGTATGCAAAAAATCCTGACTCTCTCTCCTTTTGACTCTCGAACGTCCTAAGTTCTTCCTCTTCTTCTTTGAAAGAGAAGGATCATTGACTTGAGCATCGGAGGGGCGTTAGCCGGTACCACACTGGTGTGAGTTGCAGGTACCCGGAAGGAGGAGGAGACGACGAGGAACGGAAGTTCTAGATGGACCGAAGGGAAGGGAAGGAAAGTCCAAGCCCACGCCATCCCGGGTCAACAACCAAAGCCTGGATCGGAGGTGATCCGGCCCAAGAGGGGCAACCAGAAATTACGCCCCCACAATTGGAGCTATTTGTGGGATTTCGAACGAGAAGCCGTTCCAAAAAACATTGACCTGTGAAGATGGTGGTGGCACAAGGACTCGATCGACGGTCCACAAACGAGATGTGGAGGAAGGACGAATGACCCTGATGATCTACCCCCACCGAAGGGAAAGGCACCGATCGGATCGTCCTCACAAGATCCAACCCAGGAAGCCGGGCGTGACTTCACAAAGGAACTGGAGGTGATGAATCAGTGCTATCAACATTTGGAGAGCCTAATGGATCAATTCTTGAAGCGCAGGGAGATCACACCGCCACCCCCTCAACCAGACCCGATCAGAGTCGGAGGTGAGCAGCGAGACCATGATCGTCAAAGTCGATGAGCAAATGTACGAAGCCACGAGTCAGTATATTCGTCTGGTGAAGGGCATAGACAGCAAGATGATAGGCGCGATCCACTGATCTTTCCCACCGCGGAAAACCAAACCAGGGATGACAAAGGGGAGCATCGTGACTATTCCCCATGTCGTGAACAACGAGGTAAATGCACCCACACCCACCAAACGGGGAGATGGGAGCGCAACCAGAGTCTGGGTTGGTACTCGATCTCATCAGATGACGATTACGAACAAGATCGTCAAGAGCGTATAAAAAGAACGTACATGAGTGAGATGACAAATACCCGTGATCGGGAATTCATCTCGAGAGCTTTGAAGGGGTTTGAGTCACCCTTCGTGCAGCATGTTCTGCACAGCACACCCCCAAGAAAATCCGTCCAGCCAAAGTTCCGATTGTACAATGGAACTACTGATCCCTTCGATCATGTACTAAGCTTTCATCATGCAATGGCACTGTATGAGCAGCATGACGAGTTCATGTAACAAATGTTCCCGTCCAGTCTAGAAGGGGTGGCTCTTAGCTGGTTCCACCAACTCCCTGGAGGGTCAATTCGCTGCTTTGAGGAGCTTGACACTCTATTCGTCGAGCACTTTATTTGCAGCAGGTAACAAAGAAAGGACCTTGGCGATCTCATGAAAGTCCACATGCAGCATTCGGGGTTAAGTGGACCGATTCCGTCTTCTCATGTTTGAAGGTTGACCGATGTGATTCAAATGTAGCCATTATGGCGTTTCGAAATGGACTGCCACCAAAGCATGATCTGCGCAACTCTCTGATCATGAAGGTCCCAGAGTCGCTGAATGAACTAATGTGCAGGGCTGAAAAGTATGTAAAGTTGAGGATGAAGCTACCTCCTCATGACCGCAGGCGGTCGCTGCCGTTACGAAGAATCCCGTGACAAGGGAAGATAAAGGGCGCAAGCCACGTAGCGACCAGAAGAACAACCCAACAACCAACGAGGTCTGGGAGTGATCATACACAAAGTTCACCCTGCCACTTGTCCAAATTTTGGAAAAGATCAAGCATGCCCCGTTCTTCCAATGGGCGCCGCCCATGAAAAGTGATCTAGCTACCAGAGACTAAGGTTTCAAATGCGATTATCACCGGGACTTCGATCACCAAACAGAGGGTTGTCGGACCTTGAAGGGATTCCTGGAATCCTTGGTCCGCAAGGGAAAGCTCAAAGAGTTCATTGAGCCCAAGGAGGAGAAAAGGCCAGAGAAGCACGTAATTGCCGTAGCACCTTCACACGCGGCAGGAGTCATCGATATGATTTGCGGAGGACTACAGAAGTTGATGGACCTGAAGTTGGTTCAAAGATTTGATAAGCGAAGCTCGGGACATGTGGAGGTCCTGCAGATAGACCAAGAAGCGAAGCTGGTCACGAAGAAATTGAGAACCGAGGATCCAGTCGTCCTCTCGTTCTCCGACGATGATCTGGCTGGAATAACAACTCCCCACAGTGACGCCCTAGTCATCACGCTACGGATTGTAAACTTCAATGTCAGACAAATACTCATCGACACCGGCAGCTTGACTGACATATTGTTTATGCAGCCTTATCACAAGATGGGATTGAAACCCTCCAGCCTCGAGCCAGTGAGGGAACCATTGATAGCTTTCAACGGGAGCCATGCGGTACTGGCCGGATGAATAACTTTTCCTGTTCGAGCGGGAGAGGAAACCGTCTTGACAGGGTTCATAGTCATGGACATGCATTCCCCATACAATGCAATCAGGGGATGCACTTGGCTGTGGGCAATGAAGGCCATCCCGTCCACATATCACCAAAAGTTGTGCTTCCCATCTGCCCAAGGAATCATGCAAATACAGGATGACCAATCTGCAGCACAGAGATGCTACGCCATCGCCACCTCTGAAAAAGCCAAAGCCGAAGAGCTGATCGGGGAGGCAGGTGATGCGCATCCAAAGAGATAGCAACTATTGAAGGATCGGGTAAGAGCTGATGAAGCCCGACCAGATCCCGACCAGAGGACCTGGAAAAAATTCCCATCGACCCGCAAGATCCGAAAAAATATTTTCACGTCGGCAGTGCGTTGGATCCAACGAAAGAACGAAAATGGTCAAGCTGACCCACGATTACGTAGATGTATTCACGTGGAAGCCATCAGAAATGCCGAGCATTGACCCCGAAGTAATATATCACCGGTTGTGCATCTCCCCGACGGTCCGACCCATCAAACAGCGTCAAAGGCGAGTAGCGCCGGTCCATGCCGAAGCAATTAAGGAGGAAGTGGAGAAGCTTTTGATGGCAGACTTTATTCAAAAAGTTCGATACCCCGATTGGTTAGCCAATATGGTGGTAGTACCCAAAAAGAACAAAAAATGGTGAGTCTGTGTCGATTTGACCAACTTAAACAGCGCCTCCCAAAAGACAGTTTCCCACTCCCAAAGATAGACCAATTGGTAGATGCTTCATCGGGCAATGGATTGATGAGCTTCATGGACACATACTCGGGGTATCACCAAATCCCGATGTACGAGCACGATGTAGAGAAAACGGCATTCATCACCCCAATGGGTACCCACTGTTACAAAGTCATGCCCTTTGGGCTGAAGAATGCGGGGGTAACCTACAAAGGCTTATCACTAAAATGTTCGAGCGCCAAATGGGTAAAACCATGGAAGTGTACATTGATGACATGCTGGTACAAAGTGGCAAATGAGGTGATCACCTCGTGCACTTCAAAGCAGCTTTTGAGGTACACCGGAGCTATCGGATGAAGCTCAACACGGCTAAATGCTCCTTCGGGATGAATCTAGAAAGTTTCACGGCTTTTTGACCACGCATCGGGCATAGAAGCAAACCCAGACCAAATTAGAATCATGCTTGAGATGGATCTGCCCAGAAATAGAAATGATGTCCAAAGCTGACAGGGAGGCTGGCAGCTCTGAATCAGTTTATCTCCAAAGCAACTGAAAGAAATCTCCCTTTCTTCAAATTGATAAGGAAAGCCAAAAAGTTTGATTGGACCCCCGAGTGCCAACATGCCTTCGAAGAACTCAAGAGGTATCTCACGTCACCCCCGCTGCTGATGAAGCTGAACCCCGATGAGCCACTGTACTTTTATCTGGCAGTATCTGACCACACAGTTAGCTCGGCCATCATTAAAGAGCATGAGGGAGTACAAAGGCCAGTCTATTATGCTAGCAAATCTCTATGCGGACCAGAATCCAGGTACTTTTACCTTGAGAAAGTCGTTTACGCCCTTCTCATGTCATCTCAGAAGCTCAGACATTATTTTGTCGCTCACTCGTGTCGGCGTCGGATTCTGCGTCGGTGTCGGAAAGAATCCGCCGGTGGGGGGATATGCGTGTGTGGGGGTTCTTCGGGGATTCGGATCGGATGAGTGCCCTGGCGGGCTCGGTTGGATCATCTTCTCGGAAGGGTGGAT
Source organism: Acorus calamus (assembly GCA_030737845.1). Classification (NCBI taxonomy): domain Eukaryota; kingdom Viridiplantae; phylum Streptophyta; class Magnoliopsida; order Acorales; family Acoraceae; genus Acorus; species Acorus calamus. Next base: position 10,770,289 of record CM060865.1, on the reverse strand, counting down.
GTCATTCCTGGTCGAGTCACCCGACAGTGGCTCAAGAGGATTCAAGGGGGTTTGTGTGATCGCCACGTACTTTTTCTAAAAGCAGGAAAAGGTTGGGTTGGATTTGATCGCCTACTTGGGGAGTTTGTGGGGTCTCCGCTCTGAGACACGGATATACCGTACACAGAGGTGAAAAACAGGTAATCCTATTCTGCTTCTGGGGCTTGGCTAAAGGAGTCTTGGGACGAAGGGGTGCAAATGAGGTGTGGATATAGGGTGCCTAATTGAATCCAGCCGTCGGGTATGGGGCGGCTACTATGGTTTAGCCGTCCGGGGCCTGAGTTGGTTTGGGCAGAACTTCGGTAGGAAATGGGTTTGATTTTAGACAGAGGCTAAGCTAGGTTTAGCCCGGGTTTCTAGAGGGTGGAATGAGAGGGTGTTTTTGTGTAGGGAATGGATTTTTCTCTCACAAAAGGGGCTCTCTTTCTCTCTCTCTTGGGATTTCTAGTGGGGGAAGGGAATGGATATCAAGTGGATGTGAATTGTGTGTTGTTGATTGTGGATTGGGGATGTGTAGAAATGTTTTGAACCCCCTCTATTTATAGTAAAAGAGAGGCAGGGGAATATCCAGGGGGTAATGGAGTGGCTTGGTTAATAATGTGTTTGATTAGACCCCTCATTAATTCTCTGGTTCTTCTGTCAGGACCAGGTGAAGGGCGGCCAGGATGGGGCGGCTACTTCCTGGTAGCCGCCCCTATCATGACCTGCCAAACGTCCCATCTCTGACAAGCGGTGGCTTGGGTCGGTTATTTGGGTTGATCCGGCCAAGATAGGGCGGCTAAAGGTTATAACCCACTGCAATGATCAGCATTTAATGCTGCTTTATGTCCCATCCAGGGAAGCGGTTCAAGGTCGGCCAGGGGGGTGGCTAGTGCTAACTAGCCACCTAGTATGGGGCGGCTAGTTTGGGCTAGCTGCCCCTTGCCAGGGACTCAGGGTTTTTGGGTTTTAGAGTTTCTCTTAGGTGGGGTTCTGGTTTGGGCCAGGGTCTGGTTTAGGGTAGGGTTTAGGGTTAGGGTTAGAGTTAGGGTTTAGGTTTAGGGTTAAGGTTAGGCTAGGGTTTAGGTTTAGGTCTGGGGTTTAAGGTTAGGTCTGGGGTTTAGGGTTTCTGAATTAGGTTTCCGGTCAGGCTAGGGTTTAGGTTTAGGGTTTCTGGTTTCCTAAACTTTGGTTCTCTATTTAGATGTCCAAATGTGGGATATTTTTGGGTGTTACTTGAAGTATTTCTGTCTTTCTGGACAGTCAAAATTGGGGTATCTACAATTGTCCCTCATCGGACGACGTCTTTATGCAAAGCAGAAAAGACTTCGACCGATGATAAGGAAAGAGACCCCTATTTTGGCCGGCCCGACCTTGAAGAAGTCATGCCAACACAAGTAGTACTATTCGGGGAGTTGATTTAGACCGTCAGAGGCTAGGTCTTGACTTAGAATTTTTAACTGAAAGGATGATCCAGGTGGAAGGCGGGAAAAGTAAATGGTGAGTGATCCAACCTGCGGTCGGGGTTCTTAGCTATCGTGCACGGAGCAGCCTAGCGTCAGTTTCCTCGTGCCTACCGTTCCCGTGCTTGGGAAAACTCAGCAAGGAGGGGATATCGCCGAGAGAAAGCAAGTAAAAGTTGAGTTGGTGAATTGGATCATCCGAAGGATAAGAACTCTGGAAAAGAACCAGAACTGAAGAAATTCAATTTTAAATGGTACTGAAAGGGCGGCAAAACTTCAGGAAAGTCATGTTTGATCAAGTAGTGCCTGGAAATAAGCCAATACATGGTTGTTTGGTATGGAAAACCTTGAAACTAGGGCTAGAAAAAGATTGGAAAGGGGTTTTAAGTGGAAACGAGAAAACAGGGTGGGGCGGCTAGTGGTAACTAGCCACCCGAGAGGGGGCGGCTACTCGTGAGTAGCCGCCTCCCGACTGGGTCCCTTATAACCGAAAAGGGACCCTCTCACTCTCCCCATACGTTTTAAAACGGTTACTCTTCCCTTCTCTCTTCTTCTTCTTCATTTTAAACCAAAAACCTTGATTTTAAAACACCTTGAATCCTTTGTTTTTGCCTTCCATCGTTCCTTTCTTCATGATTTCGAAGCCCTAGATTTTCTTTGGGGTTCTTCTTTGTGCAAAATCGGAGGAGATGACGAAGGGGAAGAGGACGGCTTCGATGATGAAGCGCCTTAGGTCTTCCCAAGAGCAGAGAGGGGCTGTCTCGGGGTCTAGTTCATCGGGGAGTGATCAGGTGGAAGGGGAGGTCGTGAGGGAGGTTGTGGGTACGGTGGAGGTGCCGCCGGTGGGCATCGGCGCGGGTGAGGCCGAGGATTTACCTTTGGGGGCTGTCCCGGAGGTAGGGGGGAGTATGATAGGTTACACACGCAAGAGGAGGCGTGGGGATCGACCGGTGGTGGTCGAGGAGGTGGTTTCGGGGGTCGGAGGACCGATTGAGGGTGCAACCGAGGGAGTGGGGGTCGAGGGGGTCAGTGAAGATGTCAGGGCGTCGTTGGATGCCCTTGTTGGGATGTTGGACCCGGAGGCCACAGAGGCCAAGGCTGAGGAGGAGGAAAGCAGGGCTATGGGGGCCTTTGCGGAGTTTATCTCCGGCGCGGGGAGGGTGAAGGGGACTGGAGAGGTTAGGGATGAGGCCGGGGAGGCTGAGGGTATGGGCACCGGGGCTGCAGAGACCGGTGTTGGTGTTGAGGCTAAGGCCGAGGAGGTCGTGTTCGAGGAGGATGAGGAGGAGGGGGATGACGACAGGATGGACGATCCCGACGAGGCCGAGGTGGGCGCTCCTGGGTCCACACGGGCCGTGGTATGTTCCTAACCCTTTAATCTTAGCCTTTTTTATTTTGGTATATATGCATGTCTTTTGGTGGTATGAACAGGTTGTATATGTGTATTTTTAATAAGCATGCTTGGTGTATAAGGTAATCACGGTGGGATAGCATGTTGATACGGGTTTGTCTCTAGGAAAAGGGGGGGCAATTTTTCGTATATATATCCATGGTTGCTCTATTTTAGAAAGAGGTGAATGGCATGGCTAGTATGCTTGCATGCGATACTTTTCTATGTGCATATAATTTTTAAGGCGTGTCTTCGTATGTGCTTGATCGTGGTAGAGCATGAGGGAGTGTATGCATGCATTTCATGGGTCCAAGTACTTTCTATATGTTTGTGTGAGCTTATGGAAAGTATATAAGCATGATAGACCGTGATAAAAGAAAAAGAGTGTGAGTGGCGACCATGGTGGGTTTTGGCATATATATATTTTTGTTTGCATGCGTGATCATATGAGGAGTGTTTTGTGAATAATGGGAGGTGAACCTTTACATGAGTGCTTTTGTGTTTGATATGAGCATTTTACTTTGCTAAGCATGATCTCTAAATGATTTTAGGCTTTGAATTCTTACCTCTCGATCGCTTTCTTTAAACTAACCCATGTCTTCTTCTTTTCCTTGCAGCGGCCGAATCGTATCCGGGCTTTATGGCACGGGACGAAGAGGTGGTATGATGCCTTGGGGCAGGAGGAGAGGAGCTTAGTGGATGGAGCGGGCTTCCGTTCTTTCTTTCTGATTGAGCCGTTCCACGTCCATCGCCCATATGTGGAGGCATTGGCGGAGAGATGGGACCCGGAGATTTGTATGTTCATCCTCCCTACCGGTGCCGTTATGCCAACCCTTGAGGACGTCCATCGGATCACCGGCCTTCCGGTCTTGGGGGAAGCGGTGATTGCGGCCACCCTTGCAGACTTAGGGGGTTGTTTCGAGAGTTGATTGGAGAATGGGAGTTCGTGGAGCGGGAGCGGACGCTGAACCGAATCCCTTTAGGGAGGCTTTCGGGGCAGTATGGCCTCGGTTCCTTTACAGAGGGCCAGAAGGGCGAAGCTGCAGCTAGCTTCGAGAGGAGGCGGGCGATGATCGAGGTGAGAGAGGCGGCCATGTGTCCACAGAGGGCACGGAGGGAGTTGAGGGCATTCTTGCTTTACTTCTTCGGCCGGGTCCTCTTCTCGACGGCCTCTGATAAGGTTTCCTCTCACTCTCTTTTGCTGATGAGGGACATAGAGGGCATGGGACGCTATGCCTGGGGAGCGGCGATGCTCGCCCATCTCTTCGCGGAGCTCTCGAAGAAAGTCAAGAGGGCCGGGGGAAAGAACCTTGGCGGTTTCGCGCCATTTCTTCAGGTATGTGTAAGTGGTAAATGTCCTTTTCTCAGTTTAGCTAACTTTGATTATGATAATTTTCCTCTTGCTTTGCTAGATCTTCGGGTATGATGACTTCGCCATTGATCGCCCGACTCTGGCGCCGTTTGATCATGCCCTCCCTTGGGCCATGAGATGGGAACCCCGGGGATCCTCTTGTTTGTACCGCCTTGCCCAATTCCGAGAGGCCTTCCGCGTCTTGTCGGAGGAAGAGGTATAAGTTTTTCTTCGAATTTCTTTGGCTTGCATTTGGTTTTCTTTTGACTAAACGCTCTTCCTATCTTTTGATGCTTTTTAGATGACGTGGAGGCCTTATTCGGAGGAGGTTCCCGAGGCCCTGGCGCGAGACGTCTGGTTGATCTATTTTAATGAGGTCGTGTTTCACGCGATCAGCCGGGTCGTCCGCTAGCTTGGGTATCACCAATGGGTGTCCGATCCTCTGCCGCGGCACCCCTCGATTCCGGTGGCTGGGATTCCTCGGGATACGAACCTCCCGAGGAATTATGCTACGTATGTGGCGGGATGGATGGGCCGAGGCGTCTTGGTGGAGCGTCGCCCTGAGGTGACTTCGAGTGACGAATACCTGGCTTGGTATCGTCAGGAGTACGCGGGTATCCTCGGAACGATGGAGGAGGAGATCCCGGATGCTTACGTAAGTTGAAAACCCTTCTCTTCTTCCTCGTTCTCCTTTGCTTGAATATTTTCTGAATAGTGTTTCCTTTTGCAGGTTGAGTTGAATGAGATGGAGAAGAGGCTCAAAACCGCCAATGAGCACCTACAAGCGCGGGCCAGGCAGATAGAGGTACTGCGGGTACAACGGAGACGCTTGCAGGACCAGGTCCGGGTCCTCGAGGCTCAGGTGGATGTTCTGTTGAGAGCGAGAATCGATGGCGCTTCCTCTTCTTCCGCCCCTCCTCCTTTCATGGTTTCCGAGCGAGAGCTCGAGCTGACGAGGGAGCTAGATGCGGCCCGAAGCGAATTGACGGCCAGACGGATGGAGCTGGGCCAGGCGAGGGGTAGGGCTTCTCAGGCTGAGGAGGAGACAGACCGGCTACGGTCCATGATGGCTTCGAGAGAGGAGGGGTTCATCACCCTAGGCCGCCAGAGGGACTCCCTCCAGATGAGGGTGTCGGAGTTGGAGGCTTCAGCGGGTGTTCCTGGAGGTTTGATGGGGGACTTGGTTCGTTCTCTCCAGGCGGCCGGGGACAGGGACCGAGAGGCGCTCAGGGCATCAGAGGCGAGGGCACGGGAGTTGGAGGAGAGGTTGAGGGTTGCCGAGGATCGGGCCAGAGGGACAGAGAGTCGCCTCCGACAGAGATTGGAGAGGAGAGACAGAGATATGTAGCAGGTTCATCTCTGGGAGGCAACTATCAAGGGGAAATTGGTTGGAGGGGGCTCTATGACCGAGGCGGACCTCGACCTTCTTCCGCTTGAGCCTGACCATTCTCTCTCGGCTTCCTTGGCTACCGGGGCCACCTTCAGCCGTGCTTCTCGTCCTTCAGCTCTCAGAGTCGTGGGATATATGCGAGGGCTGCGTCCTCGGTTCGAGAGACTCCTGCCACTCCTGATGTTCTAGAGGTTCAGTCCTCTCCTCAGCCGCCGCTCCCTTCTCAGCCAAGTCAGGATGCTCCTCCTACTCAGCCTCCAGCAGATGACGATACGCCGAGGTATAGCTTCTTTGCGTCTTGGTTTTTGGTAGAAGAATAGAATATATGCAAAGAATTTATGCTTTTCTTCTTTTCTTTTTGACTTAGGTGATCATTTCAATGGCGTGCAGCTCTAGACTTTGATGCAAGCTTTCGATGGATCTTTATCTACTTTTATTTTAGTTTTAAGTAGGTTACCTTTCTTTTTTTCTGAACAATTTTTCCCTTCTTTCTTTGGTGTATGACAAACATGGGTGTCTTTAATCTAGTTTATCAGTTTCAATTTGGTTGTGTATGTGGAATGATTTTTATAAGTTTGTAAGGGTGGATGAAAGGATGAATGGGGTGCATGGTTTGGTATATGATTTTCGTTTCGGTTGTAGTTTGTTTCATAGTTATACTGTCTTTATGTGTGTATGAATGTATGAAATGTGTGTGCACAGGTTTTGGGGGAAAATGTTTTCTATAGGTGCCAAAAGAGTTGAAGAGTTGAAAAGATGGGAATGACAGTAATTTTTGGGCAGTAGGCAGGGGGCGGCTAGTTTGAACTAGCCGCCCAGTGAGGGGCGGCTAGTTCTGTTTAGCCGCCCCTTGCCTGGGGTCTTTACCTGGATAAGAAGGGCAGGGGCGGCTAGTAGTGTCTAGCCGTCTAGTGAGGGGCGGCTAGTCGAGTTTAGCTGCCCCTTGTCTTTGACAATTCTTCTGGTTCTGCTGCTCCTGCTGCTGCTGTTGCTAAAAGCCTTTGTGACCATTTCGACTTTCGAGACCTATAAAAACATCCTTTCCATGGACCAAGTGTTAAATCTGTCCGGATTGTGCCCCTGCACTAACTTTCGAGCCTTTCTTGCTTGAATTGTCAAGGGCTACAATCCATCTTAAGGTAAACGGAAAGATAATGCGAGAAAGTAAAGTGCGGGAAACCATGCTTTAGTACGCAAGGGAGGGATTCCAAGTGCGTGAGCGAAAAAACTCTCAAGTATGTGTGAAAGTGAGATAATTTCCTCTCAAGCATGTGCGGAATGGCATAAAATGAGTGTAGATGGGGGTAATCTTATCATTGGTACGGGGGGGGGTGTCAATTTTAGCTTTTCAAGAAAATCGGATGCCTAGTTGTTTTGGAAAAGGAAAATGAGAACTTATGCGTAAGTATGAATGGCATAAGTGGGCATTTTAATTCTTTAATGGTTTTTTACGTGAGAGGGCAATGTTTTCAACTTTCTTAAGTAAAAGATACCATCAAGTCCCTATGGAGGAGCCCTTGTGGTCACCTATGTCCAAACCAGGGTTGTATTTGAAAGGCATAAGCCTTAGGTGTCGGTTTTTCTAGGTCCATGGTTCTCAAATGCTTGATCGTATTATTCTAAACATGCTGAAAGATCTATGAGTGTACCAGGAGTCAAGTTAAATAAGCTTCCTTTGGATAGGCAAGTTTCTAAGTGAACTCACGTGGGTGTGTGTAGTTGTAATCCTGGAAATGCTCTACCTTTGGTCGAATTTTGCCTTTCCCGACAGACATAGTTCAATTTTGATTGCGAAATAAAAGGGGAGGGGGAGAATGGGGTAAGAGTTGTCCCAGTCTTCCTTTCGGGTAAATTTTTAGAATTGTCCCAGTCTAGCATATGCCCTACTTTCTAGGTCCCTTTGGCTTTCTTCTTTTTATCACTTCTTTATTTTGGGTGGAAAGTACAGTCCTTTGTTTGGACCCTGTATTAGTATAGCCGTTTGTTTGGCATATACTTGTGCGTAAAGGCGTGAAACCCTGCTAAAATAGAGAGTTTAACCCGTTCACTTGGGTGTTATTTTTCTTTTGTTGGCCTCTCATTGCCTGATTTTTTTTTTGATTTGAGGGGGGGCTCTTCTGTTTTTCACCCCGATTCTTTTTGTGCTTCCCCTCTATAAGTGTTTGTATAGTGCCAGAGCCAGTTTTGGGACATATGCTAGGTCCGGGTAACTTCTCATTTTGACTGGGGTTAATACGAGTGGGGCGGAAATAAGGGAGGTTTGCTTTGGGGTTTTAAATTGTCCCAGTCTACGGGGTAGGCAATTTCTCTTCTATCAGGTAAATCTAGTCCAGTCATACGTGTGTGAAGGAAGCGGCATGATATGGCAGAGATGTGTTCAAATAGATAGTTTACCTTTGAGAGTCTTATAATTCTATCATCAAGTACTAAACGCTGGAAATTGCAGGAAGAAAGAATAATAGTTCTCAAGTATTGAAAGTTATTCATGCATGGAATTTCTTTAGATAAAGTGCATTCCACGAACCTGAAACCTCGACTCCTTCGGCATCTACCAGGCGGTAGGCATTCCCAGAATAGGCATGGGTGATCACATAGGGTCCCTCCCATGTGGGTTGCAACTTCCCTCTTGGGTGGGGCTGTCATGATGGCATGATTTGCTTAAGTACTAACTCCCCGATTTCAAAATTTCTTTTTATTAACTTCTTTTCAAATGCCCTTGCCACCCTTCTTTGGTAGGCCTGGAAATGGTCCGCCACTCTTAATCTTTTCTCGTCTAGTAGTTCGCTCTTTTTGGTATTTTTTGATATTTTATGTTTTCGAAAGTGTGAAGACAGTGCATACTTACGGTTTTGAAAAGGCCTGCGTTGGCGAATAGATATGTTTCTGGAAAAAAGGATGGAGATAAAGTTTGGAAAACGATTTTGTTTTTAGAAGGAAAGCATGGAAAGACAGTTCGTAAAGCGTTTTCGGCGAAAACCATGGAAACACGGCTTCGTAAAACATTTTGTTTTGAAGAAGGGTGCGGAAGCACATATTGTAAAATGTCTTTGTTTTGAAGAAGAATGTGGAAACGCGGCTTGTAAATATTTTCGTTTTTTGGTAAACAAGTAAAGAAAGTTTGGGAAAGTGCTTTATTTTGTTTGAAAGTATGGAAATATGGTTTTGTAAAGCTTTTGTTTTGAAGGAGAGTGTGGAAAACATGTTTTTAGAAAACATTTTTTTTAGAAAAAGAGTGGAAATAAAACTGGAAACAAGTATGTCCAAGGTTGGGGAATGAGAGCTGATTAGCATGTATTTATTTTGGATTTTGGTTTCTTCTAGGAAAGCAGGTAAACAAATACGTATAGGGTGATGAAAATGAAAGCTGGTAAACAAATATTTTTAATTTTGGTTTTTTAGGAAAGCTGTAAACAAATGTGTATAAGAGGTGAAAGAGAAAGCTGGTAAGTAAATGTTTTTCGATTTTCGATTTTTAGAAAAAGGCTGTAAACAAATATGTACAGGGTGTTGAAAGCGAAAGCTGGTAAACAAATATTTTGATCTTTTAATTGATTTTTTTTGGAAAAAGCTGTAAATAAATATGTACAGGGTGTTGAAAGCTTACCCGGGGGGATCGGTACCTGGTTCTTGGATTCGTATTGTTTCCTCGAGTCGGCTTCTTTTTGGCGGCCGGCTGATGTTTGGTGGTGGTCCCCTATTCCCGAACTCTTCCTCCCTGAGCCTCTTCAAGGGCCTTCCTTGATAGAGCAGTTCTTCGTCGGTGGAGTCTGGCCGCCAACATGCAAGCACCTCTAGCTGGATGTGCATGGCACAAACGCTCCAATTTCGGGCCCGTGTCTCGTTAAAGCGTGCTTCTCCCCAGATGGATATCACTTCCCCGTGGTACGGGAAGCAAAGGCATTGGTGTCGGGTGGATGAGACGGCTTCGATGCTGTTGAGCCATGTCCTCCCAACAATCAGAGGGTGGGGTGATCGAATGTTCATTACCATGCAGTTGACGATGGTGGAGACCAGGCCGATCTTTAGTGGGAGCGTGATAGTCCGCAAGCGTTCTTGCGTGTGCTGTCGAAGGCGTAAATGTATTCGTCCGAGGGCTCCAATCTAGGAACCCTGCCTTCCAGCTTCTGGTAGGCGGAATATGTAAGAACGTTAGTTTCTGCTCCCGTATCGATGAGAATGTGCCGGAATTCCCTTCCTCCAAGTATGGCAATGATTGCGAGGGGTGCGGAGCGTGCTCCGGCTTTTGCGACTTCATGGGGGAGGAAGGTGATCGAGTTGGGCTTCGTATGATCGCTTGATGGATGCAGGGTCCTGGCCGCTTCTCCCGAGGGATAGTTGTCGTTATAAGGGGACCCAGGTGGGCTACCACCTTCATCCTCGATCCCCGGTCGCAGGGCTAGTGTGAACATATTATGTATTGCCTAGTTGTTCTCATTCTTGTACTGGAGGCGCGCCTCTCCCAAGATTGTCAGTATATGACTCATGAAGGGCAGTCGAAGGCATTGGTGCCGGGGGGAACAGATAGCTTGGATGCTATCCAACCATGGTCGTCCTAGCATCAATGGGTACCTTGTGTCGATGTCGTCCATGAAGCAGGCTACTTCACAGATGAGAGGGCCAACGGATAGCTCGAATGTTCCGGGACCGCGGAGAGTCTTCCGGTATGGTTGAAAGCTTGAATAGTATGGTGGGCCGGTTGGACGGGAGGACGGCCTAGTCTGGGTATCTTTTGGTAGGTGGAGCATGTCATTATGTTCATTCCTGACCCTGGGTCCACGAAGATGTTGTTTAGCCACAACATTTGAAGTCGTCCGCGGATGTGTAGGGGGTAGACTCGTAGTCTGGGATCCGGGAGGTCTTGGTCAGTGAATGATATGGTCATTGGGCGGCGGGGGCCATCGACAGTGTCGGTACTCTTGGAGGACCCATTGTCGTCTGGATGCAGATCATCCAACGTACATTTCCCTCCCTCAGGTCCTTTGCTAGCTCCTTCGGGGATCTCCTCAAAGGGTTCTTCTTCTTCGTCTCCTCCCAGGTTTTCTAGTCCGCTTTCGTCGGACTCAATGTTGATGACCGCGGGTAGGGTGAGAACTGCATCTTCTTCTTCACCATAGAGTATGGCGAGGTCATGGTTGTCGAGGTTCAGCTGGAAGGGCTCGTTCTCCCCCTCCTCCTTGGATTCCTCGGATAGACTATCATCAGTGACGTCTTCTGAACTGCTTGGTTGCGGTGATGGTTGTCTTCCTCTCCTGACCATGTTTACCATGTGGGCTCCAGATGTCGATTTTTGTTTGTGACCTGGCAATGGGTCAGTAAATATGCCAAGTGGCTTGGAGGGTCGAGAATTGCCTTGGTTTAAGTGGCTTTTGATCATGGCCCAATCAAGGCGCCTGTCATCATTTAAATCGTAAATAAAATCCTGAAAAACAATGCATTGTTCTACGGTATGACCATGCTGTTGGTGGTATTGACAGTAACGCAGTCTGCTAGCCCCGGGGAGTGGAGGCTTAGCAACTGGGAGGGAGATACTATTTGTTTCCATTAGTACCCTAAAAATCCTAGTTAGTGTTTCTGGGAGGGGAGGGTAAGAGTCCCTTTTTCCTATTCGTCTCTGATCATAGGATGTCGGAGGGGAGACCTCAGTATAGGTATTGGGTGGGCTGCCTAGGATTTAGGTTCTGACTTCTTAGGAAGGTGGAATAGAAAGGGGTCCTAGGCTGGCCTTGTCTTGAAATTATAGGGCTTTGGACCGGAGAACTTTGGATTACCGGGTTTTGTTGTGTCGGCACAGGGACGGGTACTGATCGAGTAGTGAAGTTTTGGTTGATTGGCCGAGGTGGCGCATACCCGGATGAACCGGACGTGTACTGTCTCGGAGCCATTCCTCGATCAGGAACCCGTGCTCCGTTTGGGTAGAGTGCCGATACTTGGATAATCCCCTCTACCATGGGGGTTTGTGCCTTACGAGGCGGTTGTCCAACCCTATGGCTGATAGGTGGGGACTGGGTTTGGACTACTGGGGCTGCACAACGGGAAATCCTGTTGTGGCAGTCAATTAGAAGCTGATACGTGGTATAGTCTCCGTACGAAAGGCTCGTACGAAGCTCTGGACTCAGGCTCTGTAACATCATGTCAATTTCTTGACATTCTGTGAGTTGCAGGCCGGTTCGGTGGACAAGTGTGCGCCACCGAGACACGTATTGTTCAAATTCCTCCCTAAGCCTCATTCTCTCTACGGTTAAATCCGAAATAGAGGGGGTTCTGATCCTCTGGTAACCGTAGCGGTCTAAGAACTTCTCGCTTACAGCCGAGAAGTTCGACAAGTGATCTACAGGGAGAGTGGAGAACCATTGTAGTGCTTCTCCTTCCAATGATTTCTGGAAGAGGAAGACTAGCAGGGGTTGATTATCTAGAAAGAGGCGGGCGTCTAGATAAAAGGCAATTTAATGGATGTCTGGGTCTCCACGATCGTTATACCGGCGGAATTTGGGAATTTTGAATCCCTTCGGTAGGTGGACTGACGGGATTTGTCTCAGGTTATGTAGAGTCATATGCTTGGGGGATGAGGGACCAGTCTTGGAGAGGATTCTCCGGATGGTTTCATCCAGTGTTTCTCCCCTGGGAGGGCTGTCTAGCGGTCCCCCCTAGTAAGGGCTTGGGGTGGAAACGTTTGGGAACATTGGATTCGTGGAGGAAAGGGGGGTGAACGAAAAAATGCTCGGATTGGCCGAGTGGCTGGGCGTGGACCGGGTTTTGGGAATGGTCTTAGGAGTTTCGACAAGGGCCTCCTGTCTTAAGGTTTTGACCTGACGGTAGTCGGCGAGGTCATGAAGCATGTCCTCTACGGATTGGTATCCTAGACTGGCCATCTTTTCCTCTAGACGGGTCAGGAATTGCGTGGCCTGACCCTCTTGGTGGATTCTCTCCTCTAGTATCTCCTCCTCTATGCGGGATTCCATGACGTGTGTGAAATGATTCAGGGGAATGAATACAGATATAAAGCAGTAAATAAAGCGGTAAAGGATTGCGCAGCGGTGTGTGGCTTACAAAGCAGTAAAGGATTGCGCAGCGGTGTGCGGCTTACAAAGCAGTAAAGGATTGCGCAGCGGTGTGCGACTTACAAAGCAGTAAAGGATTGCGCAGCGGTGTGTGACTTACAAAGCAGAAAATGATGCTGTGATGCGAAGTAGAGGAGGATCTGATTCGAGGGGTGGGAAACTCTAACCTTCGTAGAGGGTTGATAGCATTCTAGTCAAGCTTGTAAAAGGGGGGTAGAAAAGGATTACCTTTTGTTGTTTTTCACGAGGGAGGTCCCACTGTGATCGCCAGATTTGTTGGCGTCAGATTCCGCGTCGGTATCGGAAAGAATCCGCCGGTGGGGGGATGTGCGTGTGTGGGGGTTCTTCGGGGATTCAGATCGGATGCGTGCCCTGATGGGCTCGGTCGGATCGTCTTCTCGGAAGAGTGGATGTCGTTCCTGGTCGAGTCGCCCGACAGCGTCTCAAGAGGATTCAAGGGGGTTTGTGTGATCGCCACCTGCTTTTTCTAAAAGCAGGAAAAGGTTGGGTTGGATTTGATCGCCTACTTGGGGAGTTTGTGGGGTCTCCGCTCTGAGACACGGATATACCGTACATAGAGGTGAAAAATAAGTAATCCTATTCTACTTCCGGGGCTTGGCTAAAGGAGTCTTGGGACGAAGGGGTGCAAATGAGGTGTGGATATAGGGTGGCTAGTTGAATCCAGCCGTCGGGTATGGGGTGGCTACTAAGGTTTAGCCGTCCGGGACCTGGGTTGGTTTGGGCAGAACTTCGGTAGGAAACGGGTTTGGTTTTGGATAGAGGCTAAGCTAGGTATAGCCCGGGTTTCTAGAGGGTGGAATGAGAGGGTGTTTTTGTGTAGGGAATGGATTTTTCTCTCACAAAAGGGGCTCTCTTTCTCTCTCTTGGGATTTCTAGTGGGGGAAGGGAATGGATATCAAGTGGATGTGAATTGTGTGTTGTTGATTGTGGATTGGGGATGTGTAGAAATGTTTTGAACCCCCTCTATTTATAGTAAAAGAGAGGCAGGGGAATATCCAGGGGGTAATGGAGTGGCTTGGTTAATAATGTGTTTGATTAGACCCCTCATTAATTCGCTGGTTCTTCTGTCAGGACCAGGTGAAGGGCGGCCAGGATGGGGCGGCTACTTCCTGGTAGCCGCCCCTATCATGACCTGCCAAACGTCCCATCTCTGACAAGCGGTGGCTTGGGTCGGTTATTTGGGTTGATCCGGCCAAGATAGGGCGGCTAAAGATTATAACCCACTGCAATGATCAGCATTTAATGCTGCTTTATGTCCCATCCAGGGAAGCGGTTCAAGGTCGGCCAGGGGGCGGCTAGTGCTAACTAGCCACCTAGTATGGGGCGGCTAGTTAGGGCTAGCCGCCCCTTGCAAGGGACTCAGGGTTTTTGGGTTTTAGAGTTTCTCTTAGGTGGGGTTCTGGTTTGGGCCAGGGTCTGGTTTAGGGTAGGGTTTAGGTTTAGGGTTAGAGTTAGGGTTTAGGTTTAGGGTTAGGGTTAGGATTAGGCTAGGGTTTAAGTTTAGGTCTGGGGTTTAAGGTTAGGTCTGGGGTTTAGGGTTTCTAATTTAGGTTTTCGGTCAGGCTAGGGTTTAGGTTTAGGGTTCCTGGTTTCCTGAACTTTGGTTCTCTATTTAGATGTCCAAATGTGGGATATTTCCGGGTGTTACTTGAAGTATTTCTGTCTTTCTGTACGGTCAAAATTGGGGTATCTACAACTCGGTCATTGTGGTGATCGATTACCCGCTGAGGCCTATCCTCAAGAAAGCCAACATTACTGGATGAATGTTGAAATGGGCAATCGAATTGTCCCCCCTTTGACCTTCAATACATTCCCAGAAATGCCATCAAAGGGCAAGTGATCGTTGATATCCTGGCTGACTTAACCCCACCATCAAGGGAAGTTTTTGGTGATAAATGATCAAGACATTGTGACAGGTCTGACTTGGACCTTGAACGTTGATGGACCATCGAATCGAAGAGGTGCAGGAGTAGGTCTAGTTCTAAGGAACAGTGACGAACTCCTATTCCAGCATGCCATCAAGCTGGGCTTCAAAGCTTCCAGCAATGAGGCGGAGTACGAGGTCCTTATCGCAGGATTGGAGCTAGCGGCACACCTTGGCGCCCAAATTATTAATGTCTATGGCGACTCGCAATTAGCAGTGCTCCAAAGTACCCGTGAATATGAAACCAGGGATGAGTGCATGACAGTGTATCAGGAGAAGGTGCAATTGCTACTCTCTCAGTTCAAGTTAGCCGAGATACATCAAGTGGAGAGAGAGCTCAATGCTCAAGCGGACGCCCTAGCCACTTTGGCCTTGTCCCTTAGCGGGAAACTGGCTAGAAGTATCCAAATTGGCTACCAAAAAGTCCCGAGTATTGAAAGGGTCGGTGAAATTCTAATGGTGGCCTGTGTAGAGGAGTCACCCAATTGGATGACCAATATTAAATATTACCTCTCGGAAGGAGCATTGCGAGAGAGCAAGTTCGAGCCGAGGAAGCTCAGGCAGAGGGCAACCCGGTATTTGATGTCGTCCATGGTAATCCTCTATAAGAGGAGTTTTCAAGGCCCTTATCTTAGATGTGTTGGACCCCGAGAAGCACAACGAGTACTCAATATGCTCCATTCAAGACTATGCAGAGGACACATAGGGTCTCGGTCATTGGCTCTCCATGCAGTGTCGATCGGATATTTCTAGCCAAGCATGAAAAGAGATTCAGTGGAACTGGTTTAGAAGTGCGAGAACTGCCAGCGGTTCAGAATGCTCATTCACCAGCCAGCAGCGGACTTTGTTCCCCTCAAAAGCCCGTGGCCATTCGCTCAATGGGGTTTGGACATTATCGGACTAATGCCCATGGCGCCGCGGCAAAAGCGCTTTCTTCTGGTAGCCACCGATTACTTCACCAAATGGGTGGAAGAGGCCTTTGGCAAGGATCAGGGATACCGAGGTTAAGTCCTTCCTCTGGAAAGAGATAATATGCCGTTTTGGAGTTCCACACTCCATCATTTTGGACAACGGTAAACAATTTGATAGCACCTTGATAAAGGACTTTTGTGAAGAGCTGAGAATACAACATCATTTCTCCACCCCACGGTATCCCCAAAGCAATGGGCAAGCGAAAATCACAAATCGAACTATCCTCGACGGATTAAAAAAGAGGTTGGATAGCGTGAAAGGCAAATGGGTTGATGAGCTCCCGTCGGTCCTCTGGTCCTACTGGACCACTTCAATGAGGTCTACAGGAGAAACTCCCTTCTCATTGGCTTTCAGAATTGAAGCCGTTCTACCAGTCGAAACCGACCTACACACACATCGAACTCAAGACTTCGACTGGACAGAGAATGAAAGCCAAATGATGCAGGATCTGGAACTCCGAGATCAGATAAGAGAGATTGCGGCAATAAGAACCGTGAATTATCAAAATCAGATATCTTGATACTACAATCGACGGGTATCGAGCAGGAGTTTCAGAGCGGGTGATCTAGTACTCAAAGAAATCTTTCCGGAAACCAAAAACAAGAAGGATGGCAAACTCGGTCCAAATTGGGAAGGTCCCTTCAAAGTAACCCACGTTGGGCCAAACAAAGCTTATCACCTCGAAACTATGTACTGGATTGAGATTCCTCGTCCCTGGAATGTAATTCATCTCAAGAAATATTATCATTGATTGAAAAGTGTTTTCCTTTCTTCAGTTTTCTATGTGCATGAACAACACAGCAGATTAAAGCCGCGCTCAATGGGCTGAATTTGATCAGGGTCGCTCTTTGCACTCGATTCAGTTCAGCCCTCGCAGCCGCGCACTAGCTGAATTGCACCCTAAAGCCGCGCTCAATAGGCTGAATCTAATCGGGGTCGCTCTTTGCACCCAATTCAGTTTAGCCCTCGCAGCCGCGCACTAGCCGAATGGCACCCTAAAGCCGCGCTCAACGGGCTAAATCTGATCGGGGTCACTCTTTGCACTCGATTCAGTTCAGCCCTCGCAGCCGCGCACTAGCCAAATAGCACCCTAAAGCCGGGCTCAACGGGCTGAATCTGATCGGCGTCGCTCTTTGCACTCGATTCAGTTCAGCCTTCACAGTCGCGCACTAGCAGAACGACACCCTAAGGACGAGCTCAATGGACTAAATCTGATCAGGGTCACTCTTTGCACTCGATTCAATTCAGCCCTCGCAGTCGCGCACTAGCAGAACGACACCCTAAGGACGAACTCAACGGACTGAATCTGACCGGGGTCGCTCTTTGTCCTAGAGTCAGATCAGCCCCCGCAGCTTGCGTTAGGCACGCATCAAAATGGTTTGCCAAAAATCATGTCAGTATCACAAAACAATGCAAATAAAAGCGAAGCAAAGAAGCAGGTCACGTAAGGAAGGCAGAACAGCAACACAAACAATCAAAACACTTTGATGGAGCAAATTACAATTGTTCAAGCTCATTCACAATACAATGAAATGGCCCTTGCGCCATCAAAAATTGGAACCATGAGTTTCATTTAAAAAAAAAAAAGAAAATCAAATCAATCAAGCCATTATCATCTAAAGCAAAGTCGCAAAGGACCAAAATGCCGGGAGCCATCCACCATATGTCGACCTAATTTCCCCCGGGAGCATGGCTTGAAGGAGCATGGTGAATCAAAGGAATATAGTCTTCCTTGGCGTCATCTTGAATTTCAGCACCGCCGGCCAGCGTCAGTAGATCCTCATTCATGTGGACCACGGTTTCCACAGCATCAGCTACTTGATGACATGCCTCTGACTCTTTAATATTTTCAGATTGCTCGCTCTTCATTCCTGCAACATTAGCAGCTACCGGCTTTATGGTAGCCAAATTATCTTGGCAGCCGGGAGAAGGAAAATCATCGACATCGATTATGTCAGACAAAATGCAACCGAGGAAATTAGTTACCTGCTCGGAAGTGTCCTTGACCGGGGAAGGTGGAGTTGGATTGGCAGGATCCTTTTTGTTGTGTCTGTCCTCAGGATCGAGGAATGGAGGACCCAGGATCTGAACAACTCGATTGGCATCGGGTGCAGGAACTCCATCTCGGCAGTCCTGGAAACCTTTGCGATAACCTTGGTCGTATGCAACCAAGGCGGCTTCCCTGGATTTCTCCTCAATTGGGTCCAGATGATCCATTACTTTCTCAAGGACCTGGATCTCGAAATCCAACGCCGCCTCCCTCTTCTGCTGCTCAGATTCTGAAGTGATACGAGCCTTCTCGGCCCGTTCTTCCTCCAGTGCTCGAGACAGCTCACGGTTGTCTTTCTTAAGCCTTTCGACCACCCTGGAATGCTCCTCCAGGGCAGCCTTCAAGTTAGCCTCAACCTTTTCCCAAGCAGCCCTCTCCTCTTCACAGGCACGATGAGCCCGGGAGACATCACCAACGACTTGTTCATACGATGGGCCCATTGAGCTCGCATAGACACCGAGCTGAACCACAGTAAAGAGACAATAAGAATAAAGAATACCAAGTAAATCAAAATTTTCAACGAGACAACTAAAATATAACGCACCTAATAAGCTATACTCTGTAAAATTGAATAAGTCTCTGGAATAGACATGGTGCTCGCCAAGGCTCTATCCTTCTCCAGGATGACCGATGGGTTCAAATCGACCGTGACCTCACGGTCCTTCAGACTGCCCTCAGAAACTCGAACCGGGCGAGAATTAGCCCGAGGAGCGGGAATAAAGGATCGGACCTCTGGTTCCCTGGGGGCCATTGGAAGAGGGGGGCAGCCTGATGGCTAAAGCAACTTCTTTTCCCTTCCCCACCGGAGTGTCCAGAAGAGATGATCTCAACTAGGGAGATGAAGAGGGGGGACTAGCTATAGCCACCCTGCTCTTCTTCGAAGAAACACTCGGGGGCTACTCCATGGAGAAAAGCCACCTTTTCTCTGAGCTAGAGAGCTGACCAACTCTTTTGGACTGAGCGTCCACCTCAGCCTGAAGCGCGGTTAGCCGGGCTAACTTCTCTCTTTCGCTAGTAGGAGTGGTGGACCTCTCTACGGAGCTAGAATCCGATTTGTTCACGGATTGGGGAATGGTAGGGGGCTCTGCTATCTTAGACCCCTTTTCCTTCTCAACAGTCGGTGGAATCATTCCAACTGCGGAGCTAGAGCCCACCTTATCCCCAGGTTTGGCGTCAACTAGAAGTGCTTCAGGCCTGGACGTATTTCCTCTCTTGTCCGAACTTGGGATCACCTTCCCCGCAGCATGGGAGCTCGATTTCTCTCTAGATTTGGGACTCCTCCTTGGGCCCCTGCGCAGCCGCGAACCATGTCGAGCACTGCTCGAAGAACTTTTGGTTGTTATTGGATCACTGAAGCCAAGTCCATAGAGTGACTCTAGTTCTTCCTTGGAATTTTCCTCTAATTTGGGAAGATAATTCGCCTGGGTAGCTGGAAGTGCATATTCTTATACCGGGGAAGTTGGGGCCTCGTAGACGTCAACAAGTCGAGGTCTTAGCCGACGAGTGCTGCTTTGATTCGGATTGTCCCAACCAAGGATTCTATAAAAGACCCGGTCACTTTTCTTGAAGGTAGCCTTGATATGTTCCGTCTTCACTGAACTCTTGAAAGGACGAGAGTTGGCAGCAGGGGCTGGGTTAAAACAGAAAAAGGATCATAAAAGCTAAAGTAAAAGATCGACCTGTAAACGCACTAAGTAATGTAGCCCGACCTATTGTGCCCATCAAGATGAAACGAGGCACCTTCCAGGCATCTTCAGGGGCATCACCGAACTCCCAGTTACTAGCCAAGACGATCAATTTGCTCTCAGCCCAACATTTATCAGAGTCTCTGGAAGTTCATCTATGAGCTTCTCTTTGGAATTCCTAGCCCTAAAATGGTAGCCCCTACCAGACTTTCTAAGCTCATACGTATACATAACTTCAGGAGGGCTCAAATCCAAGTTAAGTTCCCTATTTAACGCTACATAGCACATTAAAACCCTAAAAAAGTTGGGATTGCACTGAGTAGGGTGAAGCTCGAAGGTTGACAGGAACTTCCTGACGAGTGTGGGAAACGGAAAAGTTAGGGCACTACTCGCTATATGAGAAGGATATATATACATGCATGAGTGATCCATGCGATCTAAGGGAACGGGGAATGACTCAAACAGCGACCATTCCATTCTAACCGATTTGGGGATGTCAAACATACTCCTAAGACAGGATAGGGATTTCATGATAGACATCCTCATTAACGGGCAGGGAGGGTGAAATACTCAAGCACGAAAGAAGAAACCTCCTAAGAACTAAAACTTAAAAAGAGATGAATACGAAGACGAAGAAAGAAAAACGGATTAGTTTAAAAATGAAAAGGAGAGAAGTAGTAATACCTTCGGCTCAGACGAAATTTTTTTTTGTGGTCGTCAGATCATGATAACAAAATCCCTATTTTAAAGACATCGGTCACGCCGCAAAAGCGGGGCGTCTTTTCGACTGACCAAGGCGCAACGGGTGGCCTTTCGAGGGAAAAACGCGTAAAGTTTGCGAAGACCTCTGACATAAGAAGATACGCATAATCGCGAGGGCCAGACCCTGCATAGCCACGTGAGTAGACCTCATCGCTGACCTGGAGGATCGGACGGTGATGATGAAGTCTGGCGAACGAGACTGATAGTAAACGTGTTCAATCTGCAAAAGCAGATCAGAAAGAAAGGGTAGCCTCGGTAAAGCCCGACCAAGACAAAAGGAATGCCCGACCTAATTCAATGACCGACTTATCCAATAAGCTTACGATAACGTAGTCAATCAAACAGTGGCATGCAAAATCAAACCACAAAACAGAAGTTAAAACCATGGCATGATTTTCAAAATGCATGAAGCCAATAACATCATTTGTTATACAGGCAAGACCATGGAGAAGATATAAAAAGAAAAGAAAAGAAAATGAACGTTCAAGATGGCCTAGTGTTCAAGGCTCAAAGTGTGGACGAGGCCCCCTCTTTAGCACGAGCCGTAGCACGCTGACGCCTCAATGACAAGTGGAAAGACTTGTCCAGCTTGCAGATAGATGGGAAGGCACGACCAGATCTACCAGCCGAGAAGCCAGTGTGAAACCCGGAGACGTAATCTTCTAGCCGCTCAACTTCCAAATCAAGGGCAGGTTGGCCCGACCTCGCCATGAATTCCTTGGAGGACGGGGGGCCTTCAACCACATCACGTTGGGCACGCGATAACCTTGTCGGCAAAGGAAGGATCGGGATGAGCTCACCCACTTTCGCTCCACGGGATCCCGAATTCTTTTTTCTTTCAGGATTTGGGTACCGCAAAGTGGAAGGTCCCCCCGAAGACAAGAAGTAAGGAAAAGCGCGTGATGCGACCTTTGTGCTGCCTCTAACGCAACGAGCTTCCAATGGAAATGGCTTGACATGGAGAGCCATCGTTAACTCTAACCGACGAGGAGCGTCCCCAAGCAAGCTGACCCAACTTCGCTCCCGAAAGGCTAGAGCTCTGGCTATCATCCAGCCTAAGTTCTCCATCAGGGGGCATTCCAAACCCTCTCCTACGCTAAATAATGAATCTTCAAAGAACACTAACAAGCGGATAAACAATAACACCAGAGAGTGTGAAGAATATTTAGCGAGGGGGAAGTTCCTGAAGATGATAGGAAGCTACCACGTCGAGTTAAAAGACTTCCAGCCCCAGATATCTTCAAGGGGTAATTCCTCCAACCCACAAAGGTGTCTTCCACATCCACTATCAATGGGGGGGGGGCGTTCAGGCGCCTGGCGAAGTAGTAAGAACCACCCCCCTCAGCGACGGCTTGAGCTGGTAAAATATTAAGATATTCTTCAGCCTGAGCCAGGCCTTGGCCGCGTAGCAAAGGGCGACCACACTGGACAGAACTAAATAACTGCTCAGAACCAGTTAAAGCGGGTGGATTCCGAAGAACCCCAAGAAAAATCCAATTAGGTCGGGAAGGGGGAAAAACAACCGTCATGCCTCTATCTGATCAAAATAGAAGATCCAAGAAGATCGATCAAGAGTCGGGGGCACCCTGCCTTGGTAGGATTCCACCGAAATAATTTTGGAAGTACCAGACATCTTGATCGAAATAAGAGGTCAAGAGAAAATGTTGTGGAAGAATATGCATCAAAATCACAATGAGCAGAATTTATAAAGGATTACAAGTACACATTTATTATAAGTTCAAGGTTGTGCTGGTGCCCTCGAAAGACGAATCGAAAACCTGTCAAATACGAGGAGACATTCATGCAATAATTGGTCGCACTTATCGACGATTCATGGGAAGAACCCAACTGTCAGAGTAATTAATACATTCATTAAAGAGCACAGAAGGAAGGCATAGTCTAATTCAGATAAGCCATGAAGACATTCACCAGGAAAAAATATATACCATGAAACTCAGTTTCCAAATAAATGCAACCTCGAGACGTAGCCCAAATCAACACTTGATATAAACCAAGGAATCATTTTAAAATAAACAAAAATAGGAAAGTGATTAATGATTGGCGCCCCTTTCATTGACAAGGGTGAGATGAAGAAGGGTCTGACCGAGCAGGAGCACCCGGAACGTCCTCCGCGTAGCGGCCATAACACCGTTCAAAAAGGGAGAAGTTGTAGATCTCCTTCAAACGAAGCATGGAAGGGAAGGCATCCCCATCTTGTCTTGCCAAATAGCCGGTGCAGAAGCCGCGCAGAAGTCCTTGAACCGCTGGTTCTCTTCTTCCTCAACCAGGCGCCTCAATTTATCTAGCTCTTTCCCGGCAGCAGTGACATGTGCCCAAGCCGAAAGGCTGGCCTGGCGAGGAAGGGCCGGGGGCATTGAAAACTGGCTAGTAGCCGAAACTCGGCTGGGACTAGCGCTGTACACATATTGTGGCACCTAAGAAGGGGATACGGAGGCGGGAAGTGACGCTCGTGGCCCTCTCTCAGCACAGGGGAGTCTCAAGAGAGCTCAGTTAATTCTTCCTCCCGAGAAGAGTGGTCCAAGGGAACTGCAGCAGGAGGAGAGGAGGGCGTTGGCCCGAAGAGGGGAGATCCACTGCTGCTAAACCCCCCCCCCCCCCCCCCCGCATCTTCCACTGGTCCTTCAAAAGTCGGAGTGTTGAGGGGTTGTTGACTCGACGAAGAGGGGTGCATTGGCCCGGGCGAGGGTGAAAGACTGCCCAACCTCTTTCTTTCGACTCCTTCTTGCTCCTCAGAAGTCGAGGTTGGAGCCTGCTAGAGGATAGAAGGAGAGGGAGCGACTAGATGAGTCTGGGAGTGACCGCCTCCGAGAAAGACTTCACCCTCGTCATCCTCTTCATCTTCGGGAATGTCGATTGGGCGGTTGTAGGGCACAGTTGATCTGACCGCGACCTTGGTCTGGCGGCCCGACCTCCTCAATGCTCCCCCGGGACCAGAAGCTGAGCCAGAGGTTTCACCACGAGAGAAAGAAGCTGGAGCTCGTCGACCAGCAGCCCGACTTGTAGAAGGAACGTAGGCGGCTGGAAGAGGAGAGACATGAAGACTCAGGGACAGCATACCCAACAAGGTCCACCAGGTTTTGCCTTCAAAAGCCAGGGCACGGTTCACGTCATCGGAACGAAGAGCTTCCGGAGGAGGGCATGCGTTGAGGGATGATGCACCTGGGACAAAAGAAAGAATGTCATAAACAAGGGATCATCTTCAAATGACAAACTATAAAACATGACACAAGAATAAGGAGACTAACTCGAGCCCAAGGATGAGTCCCTCATCTCGGTGGGAATGCGGAAGGGGCAGTCCTCTGGCATCCAGGCGCCCCGGACCCAAAGGACTTTCGAACGCCAATCGTAAACGAAATTCTGGGCATCCAGGATCAACATCCTTGATGCTGATCTCCGAGCCAGGTAGAAGGTAGAACTTCCTCTGATCAGGGGCTTCACGATGTAGAAGCTCCTCACCTCATTCAAACCGAGGTTGATGTCGAGGGCACGGTTGAGGGCAGTCACTGCCGCTAGAATCCGAAAGGCGCTGGGGACGAGCTGGAGGGGATGCAGGCTAAAGAAGCTCAAAAACTCAATTATCAACATGGATAATGAGAAGAGGATCCTGCTAGCTTCCACTTGGCCAGAGTATATCCAGAGTGAAGCGGGATCTTGAGGGGGAGGCATCTCTCCCTTGTACTCCTCCACGGTTACATCGTCTGGGGTGTGCGCCATTGAAGTAGGATGTAGAGAAGAAAGGACGAGGGGGCAACGAAAGTTTTCTCTGGAAAAGTATAGCTGGGCACGAAGGGTGAGAAAAGCCGCGCGAACAGTTCACATATATAGGGAAGGTTCGAATTAGGGACCCAACTGTCACGACGGTTCGGGGGAAGATGAAGCGGCGAAAATTGAAAATTCGAATAGAACCACCCAAGTAGCATTTATGGAGAAGATGTATGGTAAAATGATAGATGGCACAAACGTGAGTCGTTAGGAGAGAATCGAGGCGCGGTCAATCGGGGAAACTTAAAACACACGTCTTCCTACTAAACAGGTCTCCCAGTGTCAGTTCTTTCGGACTCACAAGAACTTGAAAGGCCAAAAAAATGGGGCATTTGTAGGAGACCAATTTGACTAGAATGACGAATAAGGAATAAGGTAGAATAAACGCAATGATTGACCGAGGAATAACCCATTTTAATAAAGGACATGGACCTAATAGGAGAAAGGCCCATGGACTCAGAGCCCCACGACTACTAGGGTAGAACCCCTTCACCCTTAGGATGGACAGGTGGTCAACCCCGACTTGGTCAGGTCGGGCAAAGGCTATAGGCCGACCAAAGTAAGTCAGTCAAAACATGTGCCCGACCAAAATAAGTCGGACACAGATTGTGACCGACCGAGGTAGATCAACCAGTCAGTGAGATCAGGAGGACGGGTATCTTATGTTGACCGACCTAGAGCGTGGGACACCGTAAAGCCTGAACTAAAAACAGGTCGGCGATAAGCCATTCTCCGAAGCAAAACGATTAACAAAGGGAATATTTCCTGACACCAAAAAAAAGACAGTGTGTCAGGAAAACCGTTATAGGACAATGATGATCCCTAGGCGTCATGTGTCCTAGGATCCAGAGGCCACGTGAAGATTCCATACTGTGTTATGGTCACCCCGCAAGGTCTGAACCGGCACGCCCCAATCCAGTATAAAAAGGGGACTTCGTCTCTCATTCGAGGTATGCAAAAAATCCTGACTCTCTCTCCTTTTGACTCTCGAACGTCCTAAGTTCTTCCTCTTCTTCTTCGAAAGAGATGGATCACTGACTTAAACGTCGGAGGGGCGTTAGCCGGCACCACACTGGTGTGAGTTGCAGGTACCCGGAAGGAGGAGGCGACGATGAGGAACGGAAGTTCTAGACGGACCGAAGGGAAGGAAAGTCCAAGCCCACGCCATCCCAGGTCAACAACCAAAGCCCGCAACGGAGGTGATCCGGCCCAAGAAAGGCCAACCGGAAATTACGCCCCCACAACAACAACAAAAACATTTATACAAATCGTACTTATTCAGATATAAAAAATTGTACTAAATAATGATTATGCAAGGTTAAAAATCCAGATACAGTGGTCATGTTTCTAAATTTAAATTAAATCTGATCTAAAAAATGTATATGATGATTCAAAGATGAATGTAAAATTAGAACAATAAATTTTATTCAGATCGAAAAGCTTAACCTGAATGGATCACCATTGTTTGCACCACAATCAAATCGCAAAAAAAAAAAATTTACTCGAGTAATTATAATCTTCTCCTCCAATCCCCACCAAAACTAAATTCCATATTTGTTTTCGTTTCCACAAATCAATCTGAATAAAAAAAATTTAAATCTTGATTTTTTGCATCCAATTGAATTGATTGGTTAAAAAATAGAGAGAATATCCCAAATCGTAACCAGCTCAAGATTTAAAGAATCGGTTATGGAAAAAATCTCTCAATTTAAATAGGAATGGTAGAGTGGATAATTCAATTTTGCCACCTCATGGGGCTTAGGATGAGTTCTAAGAATTGGGGCCCAAAAATCATTATTATTTTTAAAATAGTAAACTTCATCTAATAAAGTATATATTTTGATGGAAAATATATATCACTTTATTTCGAATTGAATAGATTCATTTTTAACAAATGTAAAAAACATTTAATGAGATATATACCTTGTTGTATGACTATCAAGATAAATAAGACTACCTTTGGGGATATAAAAAGGATTGTACGTAGCTTTAACTCTACTTCTTCCTCATAGGATATGTATGTACGAGCTTATATGTGTTCAAGTACGGATCTAATTCAGCTATCCTCATGTAGCCTTATCAACAAGCATCTCTGTCCCTTTTATCTTGGAAAATGTTACAGAGACTATTTTGCATTTTAAAATGCAGACCACACATTTTTATATTTTCAAAAATCATATACTTCGACTAATAAGGTATATTCTTTTTTATAAAAGGTAAAGATATACTTTAATAAATTGAATGATATCATTTTAAAAAATATGAAAAAATTTCAATGAGATTCCTTGATACAATGAATAGAAGGGCTAAAAAGGTGTATAAGACTGTATTTTGAACTGTAAAAAGAACTGAGTATAACCAAGCTCTTTTATCTTATATGTCAATTTTAATTATTTTGGTTCTTCCAAGTCTAACAAATTTATGTGTAGTTGAATATGTGATTTTTTTTGTTCTTACTTTTCATCTAGTTCACCAAGTTATTATTAAAAAACAATTTTAGCATTAGGATTTAACTTTTTTCAGTAAGCTATACTTATTTTTAGTTTCAAGATTACTTTTAGTTGTTCTATCGATCAGATTTGTATTGATGTACGCATTTGTAATTATCATAATGTCAACGGAAACTCGAGGGGGGCTATTTGGATTTACATAAGTTTTTTCAAATGAGTTATATAGACTTCAGGAAAAGTCAAGGGGTTAGCTGGAGTTCAAGCAATAGTTTACACGGAGTTATATGGATTTTTTTCAATATAATTATGTTAAGTTTTTGTTTTTTTAACCTGAATAAAAATGAGGCCATTCAATTTAAAATATAACGATATACAGTTTTCATCAACTCATATATCTCATTAAATGGTGTTTATTAATTATAAAAATTAAAAAGATGTGCAGATTGTCATATAACTGCATCTAAGGTTGTACATAATCTTATTTAATTTTATATGACTACACATATATCAATGGTTTTATGCATGTGTCAAAGTCATAATGTATAATGTTCAATAAATTTTGAACAAAATAATTATATAAAAATGTAATTATTCATAACATACATTTAAAATTAGGGAAAATCCATATAAACCTTTGAACTCCATTTAACCTCCTAACTTTTCTTGAAGTCCATGTATCTCTTAAAAACACATATGTAAATCTAAATCACCCCCTAAGTTAAATTTTCTTTGAGAGATGAAGAATCTATTAATATTATGTTGGGTTAAACTTGGTTGAAAAGTCAGGGGGTTACACGTATTTCAGGCAGTTTACAGGGGGTTAAATGGATTTTTCCCAATATAAAAACACCCGCGCAATCTCCCCCATCACTAAACTCTCCTCCTTTCAAAAGCAAAACCCCACGAAACAAAAGAAACCAAGAAAATCAAGAATATCAAGAACCAACAAAAATGCCTCTCCATCACCACCAATCCCTCCTCCTCCTCCTCCTCCTCATCCTCCTCCTCCCAATCTCCTCCACCGACGCCAACATTGGAGAATGGCGTCTCCTCCGCGCGAGCATCGGCATCTCCGCGATGCACATGCAACTCCTCCGCAACAACAAGGTCCTCATCTTCGACCGCACCTCCTTCGGTCCCTCCTTTCTCCCCCTCCCCACCACCTCCATCTCTAACCCCACCACCCTCTGCCCCTCCTCCTCCTCCGACTGCACCGCCCACTCCCTCCTTCTTGACCCTACCACCCTCACCCTCTCCCCTCTCCATCTCCACTCCGACACCTTCTGCTCCTCCGCCTCCCCCCTCCCCGACGGCACCCTCCTCCAATCCGGCGGCTTCTCCTCCGGCGACCGCTCCCTCCGCCTCCTCCGCCCCTGCCCCACCACCCCCTCCTCCTCCGCCCTCTGTGACTGGCTCGAGCTCCCCAACTACCTCTCCGTCCGCCGCTGGTACTCCTCCGACCAATCCCTCCCCGACGGCCGCGTCATCATCCTCGGCGGCCGCCGCCAATTCTCCTACGAATTCTTCCCTAAAGACGATGACGGAGTCGGCGGCGTCCACGCCTTCGATTTCTTGAGGGAGACCACCGATGCCGCGGCCGAGAACAACCTCTACCCCTTCTTGCACCTCCTCCCCGATGGCAAACTCTTCGTCTTCGCCAACGCGCGCGCCGTCCTCCTCGACTACCTCCACCACCGCGTCCTCCGCGAGTTCCCCCCACTCCAACAACACCCGCGCACGTACCCGAGCTCCGGTGCGTCCGTGCTTCTCCCGCTATTCGTCCGCCGCTTCGAAGGGGGTAGGTACGGCCCGGTCGATGCTGAGGTGATGGTGTGCGGAGGCGCGCGGAGGGGCGCATTTGAGGCGGCGGTGGTGAACGCGTCCTTTTGGCCCGCGCTTTCGAGCTGCGGGCGGCTGCGGATTGATTCCGATGGAGAGGCGGAGGATTGGGTGATGGAGGAGATGCCGTCACCGCGCGTGATGGGGAGATGGTGCTGATGCCCAACGGCGAGGAGGTCTTGATCTTGAACGGCGCGGGGAATGGGACCGCCGGGTGGGAGCTCGGGCGGGGACCCCGTGTTTGAGCCTGTGATGTACAGCCCGCGCGAGCCGCCTGGGGAGAGGTTCCGGCGGATTGGGGCAGGAAGGATTCCAAGGATGTACCACTCAGCGTCAGTGCTGCTGCCGGACGGGCGGGTGCTGGTTGGGGGGGGGGGGGGGGGGCAACCCGCATGTGTACTACAATTTCACCGGCGTGGTGTACCCCACCGAGCTCAGCGTAGAGGCGTACAGCCCACCGTACCTTGGAGGGGAGTACAGTCTCCAGCGGCCAAGGGTGATCAGGTGGGGATCTGATGCATCGGTGGGATACCGGGAGGTGTTCGAGGTGGGGTTCACAATTGCCGAGGTGTTGGGTGAGGTGTCCATGGTGGTGGTGGCGCCAGCGTTTGCGACACATGGTGTGGCGATGAACCAGCGTGTGGTGGTGTTGCCGGTGGTGGATTCGGTGAGCCAGGTGGGGCCATATGACTACCGGGTCAGCATTGGGGGGCCACCGACGCCGGAGGTCGCACCGCCGGGGTATTACTTGATGTTTGTTGTGCATGGTGGGGTGCCCAGTGAGGCTGTCTGGGTGAGGTTCCAGTGATAGTGTCTGTCATTGTGATATATTTTTTTCTCCTGTAATGGAAAGATATGGATATGCGGATGACAATTCTGAATGTAATTTGAATTTTTTCATGTAGTTCTTTGTTTTTTGTTGGTGAATGTTATCAACAAATAGATACACCAGTTGATCAGCTTTGCTGTTATGTTGTTATTCGACCCAGTTGATGTCCAGGTCCTTGAGTTTCATGAGCCATTTCTGAGCGTCCTGAGAAACAATGGGCTTGTTGTGTGTCTTGTCCTGCTCTTGTAATGATGATTCACCAGACGACAATGACGCCAAGTTCTCGTTCTTGTGTTCTCTTGAAGGGTTTGCTTGCCTGGTTGGATGCCTCAACTCAAGAGATAGGAGGCGTGCGACTTCGTGGAGGCCACCCCACTTCTCCAGTGCACGAGCTATGTCGTAATGGCCTGTTGGTATCAAAAAATCAGCAACATAAACCAACATAAAAACAAAGCTAACATTTTGTGAGGACGGTCTCATCTATGGCTGTACCTTGAATTTTAAGCAGTTTATTGTCATATTTATATTGATCAAGTTCTTCAATGAATTCTAACAAAAAGGAAATCCATCCAGTTTTAAGCAGTCAACCTTCTTATTTTTCATACCAAATTTGGGATTCAATAGAATGAGAAACAGTGAGACCTCACAAATTCTTATTGTTTGTGATGGAAATTACTTTATACACAATAAGCAGTGATTCTTTTTCACCTGCGCGTTCAAATGACTTTCTACTGGGCATATAGGTAGGATCCATCCCCCAGCTCCTCTGGAATCGTTCAATCTGCACAATAAAATACCATTTCATTAGCATTTGTCAAGATTACAGAACACCCGTGTCAGTATTGATCAGCTGACATCAAAATATTTGAACAATATTTATGTGTTCTTCTATCTACAAATCCCATGCTGACATCAAAATATAAAGATTAGTGAATTAGATTTACCTCCACTTGCAAATTCTCCAGGTTGTCCCAATATCCCTTTGGTTTTCGATGTTTATAAGCGAGGGAAAGGTTCATTAAAGTTGCAATCTTTCTGAATCCACCCATGCGTGTGATTGCCTTCTCAATATCCACCCTTCCATGCAGTCGGAGTTGTTTTCTCATAGGCATAAATCCTTCCTGTCCATATTTTGATATAAAGGTCAGAAGCTCAGTTTTAAGGACTTCAATATCTCTCTGTAAGCCTGGAACTTTAGGTCTTTGTCTAGATGGATTTGGAGCATGAAGACCGGAAGCCTCTTGAGCTGGACTTCTTTTTTCTACACCAGTCTCAGTATTGATCGGCTGACTGTCATCCCCCACAGACTGCTTAGAATAAAGGGATTCCCTTTCTTCAACAAAATCACGAATGGCACACAAGTTGGATGGGAGATCTTCATAGATAACCTTAAAATATAATAAAGTCATGATCAATGAAAAATGCGAGACCACGTTCTGTAAAATATGACTACAAAAAGCAGATTGAGATTAAAGAATAAAGCTCACTGTACTTAGTATATCCCCATGCAAATTATTAGCAGGATTGCTATACATAAACTGTGTGATAGGAAATTTCTGGGCAAATGATAATACACAAATGGCATACATAAAACAACCAATCTTCAAAATGGGAAACAGCTAAATTAAGAATCCAAGTTCAACAATGCCCATGTGATCTTGAAAAACTGGATTAGCCATACAGTGAATTGAAACTGGATTTTGAATTAACAAAATGATTTAGAGGTTCTAGAAAACAAAAGAGAATAATGCTCGAAGAATAGAAGCATGAAAGAGAACCACAAGTGCATGGCTTACCTCTTCCAATATAGCCTCTGAAAGAAAGGTATCTTTCCGTATTCTTGATTCGACCACATACTTCAACAATGTATGATGATTTCCAAGCTGCTCAAAAACCCATCTTCCTCGAAATGATTCAAAATCCCCCTCAACTTGCTCGAATCTAATCTCCTGTTCAAGTTTCTCATGTAAATCTAAAACAACACGAGCATGAAGTACCATATAGAGTAGGCCTTTGCATCCTTCCTGCACGATACGCATACAGTGAGACAGCTATCCAGTGACATTCAAAGAAACTATGGAACTCCACATAGCAGTGCGATAAATAATGCCTCAACATCTGCCAATAAATCTCATACATCTATATTATTTAGTAATCAAGAGTACATTTAGGCATAGTAAATATTTTGATATTTTCTAAACCCAAAAACATGGTACAAAACAATTAAATGATCAAGATTCAATATCATATTAGCTTTGACTGAAATTGATATGCATTATACAATAAACATGAAGCAAATCAGGAATCGAGCCATCAAACCCTGTCAGTTGTTATATCAGATCCTAATTTTTATCCACTTCACAATCTTCTAAAGATATATTTGCTTTTTCAAAAATTATTTTCTAGGTATCCTGATATCCAAGCCCTATATATGTTACATGAAAAACGGGAATGATGGTTTGATTCTCTCCAAGATTCTCAATTTCAGAAGTATATGAAGGGAAACAATTTATTTTCAATCCCGGCCTATATTCGTGAAATTTGGTGCAAGTGACAGTACCCTTTGAATTAACAAATAAAATAAATTGTGTCTCATGACCCCGAACAAAATTCTATAAATTAAATATGTGAAAAAAACAATGGAGAAAAAGAAGAAACCACAATAATGAAAATTGTTATCTTATCCTACCTTTTAGACACCACAATTCCCCTAAAATGCTTATTCACTTTCTATGCTGCTTTTGTCCTTAACTCTGCTTTGTTTTTCAATATGGACATCCATCTCCTTGGATTCATGGACGTGCCAGAGAGGATGGTGAATTTATACATAAACAGGACATGATATAGGTCCAATTGTAAGAAATTAAGAACACAATTGAAACGTTCAGGAGAGACACAGCGATCAAGCAAAGCCAATAACTAATTGGTCAACATCCTAAATGCCAGAGTGAAGTGATTGACACCAAGGATGCTAGGCTCACTTTGACTGCATTAGCATGTGAGTGATGGTGGAGCACATTTGAACAAGTAATGTCTAATCATTAATTGAGGAATCTATTACTATCTCACATTTAAAATTGGAAAAATAAACTTCAATTTTTTCCTTCCAAACAGCTCGACACCAAGGAAAGGAATAATTTGAATAGAAACTTAATAATCTGGTATATGTGATGTACAACCAAAGATATTGCCTTTTCTTTCAATTATGCAATTAGAATACTTTATCTATTATATATTTCTAATTTTCTAGCCATATTATTCATTTTAAAAAAAATTTGAACTTAAAAAGTTCAATGTGTGGTCGCAGGTAAATCAGAAAGGTGAACCGCTGCCGCATATGCAGTCTGCACATTACTTCAAAACTAAGTAGACGATATGATGAGGAAAAATTATTTGACATGGTTTGAACATGTACAAAAGGTCATTGGATGTACTAATTAGAAAGAGGGATATGATTGTCATTGAAGAGGCTCCAAACACTTGGACGACAACAATAAGAAATGACTATGTTAATTGTAAATGTTATTGCAGGACATGACCCTTACTAAGATTGAATGATGAAAATATATTCATGTATCCAATATTAAATTTTTGGGGAAAACATTTTGTTGTTTTACTTAATTTATCATTTAATTTTTTTCTCTGATTTTGTGTATTCATAGCATGCGTCAACATAGGGGTATTTTGTCATCTGATGAGTTGATAGAAAATGTTAAATTATTTCAAGAATCAAATCGTGATAGAAAGACTTGAGCGCTAGCGGGATTGTCGACCTAAATGTGAATAGCCAACTGAGTAGAAGTTAGGAAGGGCCTAGATATAGTTTAGCATAGGGCTCGGATTTTTGGTAAAATTCCATCCCCACCCCATGACACAGCCACGATGATGATTTTAGGAAGTCAACATTTAAAAAAATTGAAAGAAATTATCAAGTGGGGGCTGTTCTGTGGGTTAGATCGGAGCTTGGGTTGGTAGATCCCAACAGAGATAATGGTTGAATAACATGAAGAGGGAGAGCTCGTGCTTCGAGAGGCTCGGGATTTGGGCCAACCATTTTGAAAAGTTTAGTCCTAATTTTCCTATTTCTCAAATCAACCATTGAAACTTAGACAAACTTAACCTTAGCCTTCTGCTTCTTTGTTTAGTTTATACTTGTTTATTTGGTGCTGAAGTGATAAGAATCTATGTCGTCTGGCATTGATTTTGCATGTATGCCTTGTTGTAACATGATGATTAGCAGTTTGGAAGAATTTATGACCAATTGAAAGATCTAAAGAATTTTCGGAATAATACCTGGAGAATACGAACTTTGTTATTAGCTCGTAATAGAATTTTACTGATGGCTAAATTTGGAACAAACCTGTGCAAATCCACCCCACAAGAAAATTAACTTGATGCAAGGCAAATAAAATGCTAGGTAAAATGCGCCTAATAAACTGTTATAAGCAAGTAGCAAGCGGCGTACATGAATGCATATAGACCGTCTGTATATTTGAACAAAAAGAAAAGTGAAAAGATGTGCCAAAAATCATGTATTGATATCTGTGAGGCCAATACTTCAATTATTCAAGTTCAACATTATTACCCAAAAGAATCCAATCTGCTTCATTCATTCACTACAAAATAATAAGCATAAATGGATTTTGGTCAGGTTTCTCCAAGAACTGGTGGTCCTAATGAAATATTTGACCAATTAGTATTCACAACAGAATTTATATAGGAAGGATGACTGTTTCTTTTTTTTAAAATTATAAGAGAGAGCCATCTGAAAAAGTCATTAATACACTCAAAGTGAAAAGAGTGACATAAGTTGGATCATTGTTTTAGGCTCAAATGTCAAACTACACTACACACACCACACACTGATTATGTTCTTTTGTGTTCAGTTCAAGCCTCAAGGTTTAAATCTAAGACTTTGAGCATAAATGATGACAGTCAGGGTTTTGTATTTTGACGTAATGTTGAACCTAAGAAAGCAAAAAATGGATGGATTTGGTTGAACAGTGTCAACCCAACAGTACTGAATCGAATCATTTTAATTATTTATACTGAAAGCGAACTAAGAAAATTGATCCATATATTTCTTTAGACAAAAATGCATATAACCCCTGAAAGTTCGTTAATATTCATATTCCCCCTTGCTTTTTTTGAAAATACATATAACCCCCTGAAAGTTTCCATGGTTAAAAAACCCCTTGATTTAAATTCCCGTTAATTTACGAAGAATGTTCATGGAATATTCTGTTACTTAACGCCACCCTGAAAATATATATTCATATAACCCCCTGAAAGATTGCGAATATACATAGTGACCACTTAATTTTTAAAAAATATCCATATAACCCTTGATATTACGCGCTTAATTCATATCATCTCCTACCATTACCCGGTTAGAAGTTGTGTGTGTGGTTAACTTAACAATATAGTAATATACAATAATTTATTCTTAATACATTGAAGAAGAAATATAGTGGAGTATTTTTTTGATGGATGACATTTTGACCATTTAGAGGGATAATATTGAATTTTTCTTAAATCTCATGAGTTTATTTGGATAAATGCATTTGTAGCACCTTTAGATATATTCCTTAAAATTTGACAGAAAACTAACTTAGGGCCCTAAAACTTTATTCATGAGAAAATATAGGGGGTTTGTGTGGATATTCAAAAAAATGAGGGGTCAATCTGGATATTTGCAAACTTTAAGGGGGTTATATATATTTTTCCCTTGGGTGTGGGTGAAAGTGACGAGAGAAAAAAATAACTTAACCATGTATGGTTAAGTTAATCACACCCCAATTTCAAGGTGTTAACAATAGGGGGTATATCAATATAACCCAAACAATCAGAGGGATGTATGGATTTTCGAAAGAAAAGGGTCGATATGGATATATTCAAAACTTTTAGGGGACTATATGCATTTTCCCCTTTTTTAACTGACAAATAAGATCATTTCCTATGAATATGACAAGAAAAGTTGGAAAGGAATGTGAAGAACCATCTGTAGATTTTTTCTTCATTTGCTGTATTCCAGATTTGCCCTCTTTAATAATCAGAGGGGATAATGCTGAAATTACTAATATTTAATGGCTGAAGTTTTAGCCAACCAAATTTATATCATTACAATATTCCAAAATGGGTAAAAAAAGGTTCTTTCTCTGGAAATGTCTGAAAAATATTCAACTGTACAAGCCAAGGCAAATTTCGCTCTAACATGCATAGAAACAGGGGAAAAGGACTGTATAGTTTGTCATTTATCTGGAGGCAAACATGATTCCAGAATAAAATGCTCACTATGAAAATGGGATACACAAACATCAGAGTACACTAATTTCAGATAAGTTGGATTTGTAAATATTCAGATAAAAGCATAACTCACTGAAGGGCAAATATCTTAATAACTATAATAGTCAATGCTTTAAACTATGCAGCATTTTCAGAAAGAAGTAAATAGTATGACGCTGACTTGTACGGTGCTTGGGATGTAATGGATCTTTATACTTGTCAAAGAGGAAGAATGACAAAGGGACTGCAAATTTTTTCAATTATCTCGAGGCAAGGTGACCCCAGAAGAAGATGCACACTATGAAAATGGGATACACACATCAGAGTACAATAATTTCAGATAAATTGGATAAGTAAACTCCAGAATAAAGCATAGTGCACTGATGGAAAATATCTTAAAAACTATGGCATAAAATGCTTTAAACTATGCAGCTTTTTCAAAAGACGTGTTTCTACTGTACATGCATTAACGGAACAATCACAAAACTAAACTTAGAAAGCAATGAAGTTCTTCCCATGAAAAATCTGTGCTAACTGATTGGAAATAATAATTTATCTATTATTTTATGAACATTAGACATAGTAGTGATTAAAATATAATTTGATAAGAGGGAACATCAAAAAGTACCTACTCAGGCAAAGCCTCGTAAGCAGTCAACACTTTCCATACTTCACGAAGGGGTGCCTTCACAGTAATGCTAGCAATAACACATCGCCGGGCCCCTCCATTTTCCTTCAGCCAACCAATTTCACCAGATAAACTAAAATATATTTTTCTTATGAACAACATGGTATGTGTTACTCATATGTAGAATCAATGGCTTACCAATAAGCCATCAAATCTGCGGAGATGAACTTCATCCACCATGCATGGCCTGTCAAGCCTGCAAGTTTTTCCAATTATGCCCCATCTACTGTTGACCCCATTGTAAGGTGAAACAGGCAAAGTACTATGGATAGGACTGGCATAGCTATCAATTTCAGACACAGATCCAATAGTGGATGCCTTCTGAGTCTCTTCATAATTTCCTTCAGCTCGACAAGCTATGGCTCGAAGATTTACAGGAAGATCTGAACTTATTATTCTCTCTATAAAAATAGCTGGAAAGTTAAATTGTGGTATCACATTGACTTCATAAGATAAAATTGTTGTTGAAGATCTGGAAAATTAGAGAGAGAAAAATTAAAATAATGCCAGAATGCATAAAGAAAAAATGGAACTACATGATAACAGTTGTGGCCATTCAATCTGCAATGAAGAAGCAGCAGATAAATTTCATATCAAATTTGTAAAGTCAAATCTCCGAAAAATAACTCCAGAGCAAAAACATTTCCACTAGGTGACCCAATTTGATACAAACAATTTGGGGAAAAGTAGTTAAAATAAAAAAAATAACGCATCAGGATATAAGAGATTTTCATTTTCTCATTTTCAGCTATCAACTAACAGAAAACAAAGTGGTTATGGACACTGTTGAGGGAAGTTTAAGCATTATGGTTCAAAGTGATGAAAGAAAGATACTACAAGGGGTGTGGAAGAATGGAGATGGTTCAAGAGGGAGAATGTGATTCTACTGTGTGGAAATCTATTGTGGGATTGGGCAGATTCGGTGTTGAGAGGAGGTGGTGGTCAAACCAAGCAATGAAGTGGAAACATTTTCTGGAAGAGTAGATGACTTCAAAATTCAACACTGATGGCTCTTTTTCCTAACCTCTTTAGGGTGATAATTGATAAGAAGGCAAGATCTGTGATATATTCAGAGGTGGTGATCATGCTAACATTTGGTGATTAAGATTTTGTCGGGATTTGATGATGTGGAGGCAGGTGGCTGAGGCTTTGTTGGCATCACTTCAGAAGATGGTTCTTGATTTGGAGAGGGAGGACATATACTTTGATGGGCGTGCACTGATAAAGGATTCTTGCTCAAATCCTCCCATTGCCATTTAAATATGTTCCCTCAAGTTAAGTTTGGGGCACAAACGAAGCATGTGTGGGGAGTGAAAGTATCGTTAAGGTACGTTGTATCATACGGTTACTTTCAAAGGATAAGATTCAAACCAAAGTAAATTAGAATAAAAGCGCCAATGATGGTAATATCCTCTGGGGATATCTCTCCATAAGTTTTGTAGATTGGGGGAAGAATCCATGGTTCATCTCTTCTTTGATTGTAGTATTAGTAAGTTGGTGTGGTAAAGTGATAATGGTATTGGATCGCAAGAAAACTTTGGGGATATCTCTCCATAAGGAAGAGGAGGCAAAAGGGGATCACTACCAAAAGAAAAAAGAAAAAAAGCTAAATTCCTTGCATTAGTTCCACATGTGAAATGGTGGAGTACATGATTCTTGCCCAATGAACATATTTTCAAAGGTAAGAAAATCTACACATAGAATATTTAGGCAAGCATCATGTCGATATTGTGAGAGTGGAGTCGACAAATTCTATTATGGGAGGACTAGAATATGAGGCATCACATGGTGACTGCTTGTGAATTGTTGGTGATTAGGGTAAGCAGGTTGAATAATAATTGCAATTGTTTAATTGATGTGTATGTTGTCGACTCTATTAAAAGAAAGTCACAATAGTGCTCTAAAAGACATTTATATCAATAATTAAAAGTTCCCTTCAGAACAAGCCAAAAGCACTCACATGATAACAATCAGCATGGCTTATTTAATGCAAACAATGTTTACCAATGTCTAGATAATGAAAAATGTAATGAAAAAATTGTAGAAAAAGTTATTATGTAGATCAAAATGCCAAACAAAAAAAAGAGAAATATATATTCTGTAATTATTATATCAATGGATAACATAACAAGTAGATTATATATTTCCAGAATACAGGCAACATCAGATGAGCAGTAGCTTCCTCAAAACCAACCTTGAGCCAGCTTTAACAGACCACTTTCCTTCATATTTTTTAAAGTCCCCATCAACCATGGAGAAACGGAGCTCGCAGCCATTAGCCTAGACCATCAAAAGTCAGGTCAACCACTACAGTTTACATGATATATAAATAAGAATTCAATACAACAAATGTGCTCTGTTTTAAATTTCCCATCTAAATAAATAAAAAACAATAAAACTATGTGAAATAACACTGATGAACAATTCAAAACTATGACGCAGTATTTTATAAAAAAATGATCATCTTCCCTTTCTAATAGGGTTGGTAAACGAACCAAGCGGCTCGGGCTCGGGCTCGGCTCGGTTTAAGCTCGTTCAGGCTCGTTCAATTAGACAAATGAACAAGCTTGAACAATTTTTAAAGCTCGGTTAGGCTTGGGACGTGGATTGAACTTCATTTTGTGTTCAAATTCGATTTATGTTATAAAACACTTAATTAAAACTTTGCTAAACTCCTTTGTAAAATCAGAACATTAAATCAATACAAAGTTATGCTCGTTTAGGCTCATGAATTTTGCTATTTAAGCTAAAATTTGATTTTCAACCGCTAAAAACCCTAAAATAAAGAAAAACGCTAGGCTCGTTGAGGCTCGTGAGCTCGACTCGGCTCGACTCGTTTATTTTCAACCGCTATTTAAGCTTGAACATGTCAAAGCTCGGCTCGTTCGGCTCGTTTACCACACCTACTTTCTAACTTAGCACACTTTTAACTAGCACACTATACAACCAAGTGATGAGGGTATACTGCAGAGTAACTCTGATCATTGTTTGCGTCTTATTCCACAATCATAGACAAAAGCCCCTGCAAATTCCTTTCACTGTCATTCTTTCTCCCCATTAAAACTAACTCAGAAATGAACCACGGGTATGTTGACAATCACGACCATGACTAGCTAAAATCTAGAGGGTTCAAGAAACAGTTTACATTAATTGAACCATTACCAGGTCTGATTAGGAATGAATTTTATCATGTACCTTCTCTCTAGATGAGAAAGCATCCTTCCAAATGTTAAGGTGTTCAGCAAATGAATTAGTGCAATATAATTCCACGTACTGTGAACATGCATTCAAAACTCAGAGGCCATCACCTAGAGCGGTCCCGCATACGGCAAGTGATGGAAAGGAATAGACTAGATGGTAGATACGGTCCTAACCCTTAATATTTCTTTCGTAAAGTAAGCGTTCTCAGGACTCAAAGTAGAACTTTACCCTGTTTGCCCGAGCATTATATTGTTGCTTCAATCAATGGACCTTACATGCCTTCAAAACTAGTATGCTAATTTTATTAAAAGAAAAATAAAGGTGGGAGTCTACCACTGATAATATATTAATTTGGTAAACTCCAATACAAGAAGTTAGCAGGTGAGATGTCAGCAAAAGCAAAATTAAATAACAAAAAAGGGCAGAGGGATCAAAAAATCACATTGCCTAACCCTACATATTTTTAGTGTTTGGTGTCAGAACCTTCTTATAAAACCCCTCTTCTATGAGCCATCACACCTCAAACTTAAAAAGTCTTCGTCCTCGTCAACTCATCCCCATGATTTTTTTAAGAAGTTTTCCCCATGTGGATGATATTTCAGTGACATATCAGTCAGGAATAGTGGAAAAAGTCTGTAAATCGCATTCCCTACCATTTCATGATTCCCTTTGGATGGAGATGTTGTCATCATTTCAAACTACAATTGTTAGCTCCCCCGCATTGAGGAGTATTTTTTGTAAGATCTGTTGTTTTACCGAGGGTTAGAGTAAACATCTCTTCTACTAGTGGACTCTTTGGTGGGAGTCTTGTTTGTGTTTTTGCTTTCCCTTTCTTTGAAATATAATTAAGACTGAATGCCCACCATTTTACTTCAAAAGACAAAACAAATTTAGCTCCCCTGTATTTCATCACAAACCAATTATAATTGATTAAAAAATTTAAAAGGGCACTGTTCACTAGGTTATTTTTAAAGTCCAAAATACAGTCCCATATACATCGTTAGAAATCTAATAAATAGGTATATGCTACGTTAAATTTTATATATATATATATATATACACTAAAAATAGGTTCATTCAATTCGAAATGGAAAAATATACATTTTTCATTAAAGCATATATCTTGTTATAAAATGTTTGAAGATATGTGTGGTTCGCTTTTTGGACGGTAAAATGGAGTGAGTCCAACATTTCCAATTTAAAAAGACCAGTCTGGTGTGCGAAATAGACGAAAACAAATCCCAATCTTTCAAGATAAATAAAACTACATAGAGAGAGAGAGAGAGAGAAAACACAGACCAAATAAGGGAACTCCTGGAGGTCCAAAACAACCCGTGCCTTCGATATGCCAATACAGTGCCCTCTGTAGCCCCCTCTGCTCCAACCATATCCGCCCCTCATGCGGGCACTCGATCCTCCCACTTCAAACAACACAACAATCTCATCAACCGAGCATGCAAATCAAAGCAAATCAGTTCACGAGAATCCCCATGCGAAGGCGTCATCATGTGTCTGCTTTACCTGAAGACGAGGTTGGGGATGAAGTCGGCGAGGCGCTCGTAGTCGGTGAGCACGCCCCAGACGGACTCCACGTCGGTGCGGACCTCCGTCACCGCCCGGATCCGTCGCTCCCTCCACGACACCACGTCGACCTCGCAGTGCACGTGCCCCTCCCGCGCCCTCTCCGACTGCCTCCGCCGCCGCTCCTCCTCCTCATTGTCGTCCCCTCCGACGCTGCCGTTGTTGTTGATTTGGGGGGCGTTTTGGGGGGTTTTTCGTCTGGGGGTGTGGGAGGAGGAGACTATGACGGATTGGCGTGGAGGGAGGGGCCCTAGATTTCTAGGGTTTTGGAAGGTCGGAGGGTGTCTCCAAGGAGAGCAGCAGAGGATCATAGAGAGAGAGAGAGATGAGAAGCTCCAGTTTTTGTGCTGGATTTGTCATGATCAACTGCTGGGTTTGGACGGCTTTAATACCTTCCGGCCTTCAACTTTTCAATGCCAATTTTGCCCTCGAGCCCTTGGGTTCCCAAATATCGAGTCTGAAATCCAACCAGAATTAGGGTCTATTTGGATAAAAGTATTGGGTGTCTAGATTGGGATTCAGAATCCCGGTCAATAAGTTGTTTGGATAATTTTAAAAAAGGGGATTGTGATTGGAAGAGAGGGATTGAGAATCTTGACCTCGCGGGGTGATCATATCATGATATGGAATCTCCACATGACTTTAGGGTATGTGGACATGTATCCTCTAGGGATCATGATTACCCTATAATTATTTTTCTGACATTCAGTCATTTTCTAGTGTCAGATAATATTCCCTTGTTAACCTCTCTCTCGCAGGGGAGGGGCCTGTGGCCGACCTGCCTTTTAGTTCGGGCATTGCCTTCTGGACGGCTTATACTTAAGGTCAGACAATATGGGGTACCTGTCCTTAGGATTTCAGCGTACGACTGTCTTATCCTGGTCGGGCATAAGCTATATCCGACTTATCTTGGTCGGCCATAGCCTTTGCCTGACTTGGCCTAGTCCAGCTTGATCATTCGCCCGACCAAAGAGGAAGATGGGCTTGACCAGGCCGTAATAGAGTTTTGGGCCCATGGGCTTTCTTTCCTCGGACTCCTATTTTTATCAACATGGGCTAATCTGTGTTCAATCCTTGCACTTATACAATTTTATTCCTTATTCAAATTTCTAATTAATTTGGTCTCCTACAAATGTCCCCTTCTTTTGGTCTCTCAAGAGCTTGGGAGTCCAGAAGAACTAATCCCAGGAGACCAGTTTGACTAGAAGGCTTGTGCGTCAAGTCTTCCAGATTGATTGAGTTTGGGCCATGGGCTTGACGATTCGTGTTCGCAACACCTGTCACCCTCCCATGCATCTTCTTCATGTAATGCCACTTGGGGGACGATTTTTGAATTTTAATTTTGTCGCTTCATTCCCCCAAGCCGTCATGACGGTTAGGTTTTTTATTCAGGACTCCTTATATATATGCCTTCGTTCCCACATCCTCTTTTCACCTTTTACGAATTATTACATCCTTTAGGGCCTTCGATCAGTGCTTCTTTATCCTTCTCCTTTGTTTCCACACTTCACCTTAATGGCACAGTTTCCTGATAACCTGGAGGTGGAGGAGTACACGAGGGAGATGCCTCATCCTCCGGATCCTGAGTCGCTTTGGGTCTTTTTCGGCCAACTTGAAGCTGGTATGATCGCTTTCCCATTATCCATGTTGATAATGGAATTCCTCAGCTTCTTCGGCTTGCACCCCCTCCAACTCGTCTCGAGCGCCTACCGTATCTTGGCGGCGGTCACTGCCCTCAACCGCGCCCTCGACACCAGCCTCGGGCTGAATGAAGTAAGGAGCCTCTACGTTTTGAAGCCCCTCATTGGGGGAGGCATGACATTCTACTTGGCCCGGAGGTCGGCGTCGAGGATGTTGATCAAAGACGCCCAGCAATTCGTCTACGATTGGCGATACAAGGTTCTCTGGATTCGAGGTGCTTGGATGCCTGAGAACTGCATGTTCCGGATTCCACTCGAATGGAGGGACTCGTCGTTGGGTTCTGGTTGGTCTTTCCTTTCTACAATGGTCGCTATATTCCCTATTAGTTATGATTTTCATTTTATAACACCTTTTCTTTATAGGCGCGTCGTCCCTCAACGTGTGTCCTCCTCCGGAAGCTCTCCGCATGGAGGATGTGGACCGCGCCTTGAGCTTCCAGGATAGAAGCTGGAAGATCCTGTTGGGCATCGTGCCCCTGAACCCTAAAGCTCCTCCTCTGGCTTTTAGTCCGTCTACAAGTCGGGCGGTTGACAGAGGCGCTTATTCTTCCTCTCGAGGTGAGGCATCGAGTGTAACGCCCCCGAACCCACACCTCCATTTTGAAGCGTGAAAATCCGGTTGCGTTAACATTATTTCCTCAAATCTCAGAGTTCTACTTTTCCTTTTTCCTTTATTCAGAGATACAAAATAATACTAAAAGAACTTCAACCTTTAATAATAATATAACATTTAAAGTTTCCACAATACTCCCAATTTCTCTTGATATAACTTACACATAAAATATATACAACTTGATACACAAACATGGTTACTTAGGAAGATGGGCCAACTACATGCCAATGAAATTGATCAATCCTTCGATCAAGCAAGTCTAACGTTCTCGCACCCACGATCTCGTTCGCAGCTACGCGTGATCCACCAATCTAAGTCTTTAAATCTGAAAGGTTGGGAAAAATGAGGGTAAGCAACCACACGCTCAGTGAATGGACCTATGGAGTCCCGTTAATAATAAAATATATTAAAATACTTTTATAAGATATCATAAGGAACCATTTGCAAATAAAATATGATGATATTTCAATAAAACTATATATCAAAACATAACTTACCAGAAGCCTCATTCCAAGATGCATAGTCCCATAAAAACTTCAAAATCATATGATGCATATGTATGCAATGGACACGCATGCCCATATGGCACGCAGCCAAAGAGGTGCTCCATCTAAAGCCTGGTCACGCAGACCGGTGTCACGAAGACAGGGTCCCACTAGACCGTGGGCATGCAAACCGATGTCACGCAGATGATGTTACGCAGACAGGGTCTCACTGGACCATGGTCACGCAAACCGGCTGTCGATGTGGATTTTTGACCAGGGAGTTCATTAATCCGGGTTATTTCGAACTTGGTTCCGATCCAAGCGTGGCGTACCGGATCACCGTTCTGAGAGATAATCCGAGCTTGCTCGACCACTTACTGGGACTTAATTGTGATCGCCACTTGTTTTTTCTCAAAAGCAAGAAAAGAGGATGTTCTTCTGTTACTCACCCGTACTGAAAAATTGTGGATTCTCTTCATGTTGACGCAGCCAGCCACGCAACGCGGTGGAGCTCAGGTACCTCACACAAAATTATTAAGATCCAATTTTTAAAAAAAGGTGTAGTAAATTATTCTAAAGTAAAAATTAAAAAAAAAAGATTTGATTATATTATGGACTGTCCACAATGAAAATAAGATCCGTAAAATCCAAATAAAACCCGGCCTGGTTTTCAACAGTTTAAAAAGTAGATC
Source organism: Acorus calamus (assembly GCA_030737845.1). Taxonomy (NCBI): domain Eukaryota; kingdom Viridiplantae; phylum Streptophyta; class Magnoliopsida; order Acorales; family Acoraceae; genus Acorus; species Acorus calamus. The sequence goes on along the minus strand of CM060865.1, from coordinate 10,726,059 downwards.
AGAGAGTCAAAAACACAAAGTGGTTTAATGTACTAAAAAGCTCGGAAAGCCCGAGATCAAATGGGGCAGCCCGATGGCTCTACCACCAGCCATCCAAAAAAAAAAAAAGAATCAACACTTTAATCAATTATCTTTTGATTGATTAAATGACCAGTCCATGATGACCAATGACTTTGTCATGGATACAGACCATCCGATAAATATAAGAGACCATCCCAAATGCAAGTGGAAAACACAGATCGAAACCGGCGGCTCTCCAAGGAGCCGTCGCCCGATAGTTTAGCTTTTAGCAAATAAAAATGATGAGCAAAACAGGTGAACTGTTTAAGAACAATGATCAATAAATTAAGAGAAACCGACGACTCTTATATAAGCCGTCGCGCAAAGAACCCAAAAAATCAATTAAACAGTGCAAAACCAGGCCGTCGAGAACAAAACCCAGAAAACTCAGTAAAAGTAGTTCTGAACTATGAGAAACAAGCAATAAGAAAGTAGTGAATAACATAAATAAAGGAGCAATGGAACAGTAAATTAAATAAATAAATAAATAACAATGATAATCTAGTAAAAACATAAAAGAAAAATAAATGAAATGAAAATGAAAGCAAATAAACAAGGTTAGTAGTCCTTGAGATGAAACCAAACTTGATGAGATAGGGGGTTCTCAAATGGTCTTAAGACCAACTGGCCGACGGCCCTAGTGTAGGCCATCCATCAGCTGCGTCTTATTTCCAAAAGACCAGTTCAAAGTCCATAAAGAAGACAACCAACACTCAATTTTGATTAACCTAGCTACCTTTGAATTATAAATTTATAAAACTCTTGTTTACAAAGGTTTACAAAGATGAAAAGGGAGATTCTTCTTAAGGATACACTAAACAAAGAACTAAAAGAGATGAAGATAAGAGTGGACAAGGAAAATGATGATTTCTTCTACATTCTCTCCTCTCTTTCTCTGGTTTGGGTTGTGGGAAGAACGGGATCCGAAAATGATATTTCCCCTCTTCTTTCTTTACTTATGCTTGCTTGCTTGGGTTGTGGATGTCTTTCTTCTTCACTCTACCCCTCTATTTATAGTGTTCTTCAACCAACCATGTTTAGACAACACATATGAGCCTTAAATGCTGCATTTTCCATTGTCCAGAGCTTGCAAACATGTTCCATTGGAGTGGTAGTCAAAAGAGGAGTGCCATTTTCCTTCTGTCCAGCTGTTTCGCCAGCTTATTGGATGCAGACATGCGACGGCTCCTAGCAGATCCGTCAGAGCCCAGTTCGACGGATCTATCAGCAGCCGTCAGATAAATTAATGCAAAATATTATTTTAAAGTATGTTTCATGATCCTCATTTTGTAAGCTTTCCAACGCCACTGACGGATCGAGAATCAGAGGTGTATTGCTCAAGTTATAGACCGATCTTGTGGGGGTGTCCGACTGCGAAAAGAAAACTGACGGCTCCTCTTGTTGCCGTCGCCCAGCACCGAAGGATGCTGTCCCTGCCGTCAATTTTGGTGACGGATCGAGAATCGGAGCTGTATTGATCAAGTAATGATCCAATCTTGTGGGAGATGTCTGTCAGTCTGTGTAGGGGCATTCCTTCTGCTTCTTGGGCCAAAACCACCCTAATCTTGGACTGTTTGTTGTTGTTTTTAGATCTTGAGTGATTATTTATGAGTATATGGTTCAAGCCTGCATAAACCAGATATTATAAGTGATAAGTATTATGCTATTTGGATCGGACAAAAATGGAGTATCTACACCGGCGTCACGCAGACAAATGATATGCATCCATGATCAACTCGTTATTCAATAATATGCATGAAATAAGAATAATATAGCCTCCAAATAGAATAATATACTCTCCAATATATGAGTTATATATATATATAAAACACATCAAAGTCATGATGACATGCTCAACTTTTTCATACACAAAATAGCAGTCGTATTCATAAATTTAAGTCATGATACGATAGGTAGTTTCAAAAATTACATATGAGACTAGACCCACGCACCTCTGGTCCTACGCAAGACTATCGGACCAACAAGAAAGCTAACGAGAGTATTGCTCCTGAGGTTTTTCATACCAATGAAACATATCAGAAATGAGACAAAATTATTAATAAAATCGTAAAGCACAACACAAAAAAAACTAGACTCAGCCGGCTACTCAATTTTAGCCATCAGAGTCCGACGGCTACTTAAACCTAGCCGCCTGGTCTCCGATGGTTACTTTCAAGTAACCACCTCCTGACAGACCCAAAATAGCAATTATGCCCCTAATGACCCCGACTTCCCACCCAAACATCCAACGACCCGTACCTGCTCTCTCTCATAAGAAATATAGATAAAAACACGATGAAAACATTTAAGTTTGATCCCCTAAATAATAAATTCGATGATAAATCAAAAGGTTTTTTATTTTTAATTCCCCACAAACCATCGTATTTAGCGATCGCTCCATCACTTCTTCGTATTTGGGTTTTACTCCCCAGATTTAAAGGATAATTCCTTTTTACTCTTTGTGAGGGACCTATCTATAAATTATTTAATTTTTTTTAGTCCCTGAGAGGGAGTAAAAGGGAATTATCATTTAAATCTGGGGAGTAAAACCCAAATACGAAGAAGTGAGGGAGCGATCGCTAAATACGATGGTTTGCGGGGAGTTAAAAATAAAAACCCTAAATCAAAATATTGAAAAATGATGAAATCTCTATAAAACAATTGAGAAACTGTGATATTAATGCCATATACTTTCATACCTCAAGGTAGTATTACCATATTATATAATAGTAGATTAAATGATGAAAAAGTGTCCTAAGATATGTTTTTATCATGCATGTAGAGTTTGTGTAGAACTCGGCATGATTTCTATTCAAATATCGATTTAATCAACAAAACTCGAATCATAAATCATGAAATCTGAATGCGTAAAACAGAAAGCATCATAACGATAGCAAGATCTATGATATAAATAAATCCAATACAAAGATCATGTCTCTAACCCTAGATCCATGCAAAGCCATGAGTCATGCATCGAAACTTATATAATCCATCTGAAAAACCTTGAAAACCATATATCTAATATATATACGAATAAATCACATGGATCAACGATAAAAATCATCAAAACAGTGATGAAATCATATGAGGTTCGGGTTCATGTAAAGTGGTACCCAAAACAAGGCATTAGAAACCCTAAGCATACTTTCTATCTTAAAAAGACAACCCGACACATGATCCATGTATAAAATATTCCAAAACAGCGCGCAAAAATCTTGGCAAAAAAATTTAAAAAGGTCATCAATGAATTAACATAACATCAAGATCAAAATAAATCATGAAATAATACCACATAAAACCATGAAATAATAATGAAGGAAAACCCTTAAAACCACGTGAATCCGAATCATCTCGGGATGAACCCATCATTGGTGATTAGCAGCAATGAAAATATTAATTATCATAAAAACGAAGTAGAGGCACCCACCTTAATCCTCAAAGGATTTCCTTTCAAAAATCACCCAAAAGACCCCTTTTAGGGTTTAATAAAATAAGAGAGAGAGAGAGGACTCGAATTAAGTTTTTAAATGGGTCCTAGGACATCCAAAGTTATGTATATATAGGGCTAAACACGTGCAATGACTTGCCCCTGAAGAAAATAATCAAATATTCAGCAGTTCTATCAAATCCCTAGATTTTTGTATTTCTGCGCACAGGTATCCGACGGCTACTTATAATGAGCCGTCTGGGGAGAGACGACTAATTTCAAGTAGCCACCTCTTGACAGTTTTTTTTCTCAAGACAGAAAATGGCTATAACTTGCTCGATACTAATCCGATTCATGATCTGTAAAAAGCATTGGAAAGCTAACAGAATCAGGATTCCAACCATATCTTAACCTCCAAAATTGGAGATAAATAAGTCCTCCAAAACCCTATAGGAATATGACCTAATGCACGAAATCAAGAAACGACTAGGAAAACCATAGTCGTTACATACTTTCCCCTTAAAGGAATTTTGTCCTCAAAATTCAAGGGAGAACACAAAATAAAGGAAATGTGCATATGATATCCAATGTCATCAAAACAATCATTCAAACAACGATAGTATGAATCGGCTCATGCATCCGACTCATACCATCCAATGCACAACAAACAACGGTATAAGTGGCCAACTTATACACCACAAACAAACAACTAATATATAAATCAAACCATCAATGCTCTGCATTGAAGCTTCAACTTATATCAAGCAAACAATCATACCATGACATAAAAACAAAACATCATATAAGCTTGGCCCACAATGCTTTCACTGCGCCACTCTGATACATAGTGACCCAACCACATGTGGATTAACTTATATCACAGACAAAGGCAACAAGTCATTCACAAATCACAACAATTAAAATTTAGGTTAAGCCCACCTACCCCCACACTATAGGTGTTTTAACTTATATAATACAAACAAGAACAACAATACACATAAATTGCACACAGTCATTTGTATAAGTCAGGCCTACCTATGTCCCTACCACAAATAGTCCAACTTATACCATACAAACAATGTCAAGAAAAATCAATCAAGACAAACAATTTTCATCGAAATTGTACAAGTTAGATCCATTAAAGTCCCATACCATAAATGGTTCAACTTGTACAATACAAAAGGGGCAATTATGACGACAACAACCCTAATGACATTTCTAAAATAATTTACCGCCTTGCAAGTTCACAATTTTATTTTGGTGTACCCTTCAAATCACCATTAGATATCAATAACATTTTTGAAGGTTGTGAATGCTCAGCCATATCGAACACTAAAAACAAATCATAACCACCTTGGTGTGCTCCAAATGTGTGCTTGCTCCAACAAATCATAACCTCTCCCTCTATGAGAGGCGCTACAGCCGATATGCGGAGGATGCTCTGAGTACTTCTACTCGGTCAAATCCATCTTTTCATGCGAATTCTTTGTTCTTTATGGGTATGTGGGGTTTATGTTTTTGACTTGAACAAAATGGAGTTTTTGACTTTAGGTGGGGTTTATGTTTTTGTATTCAAATTCTTAGACAATTTTTTTCTATCTTTCATTGGATCTTAAGATACAAAAAAAACTATGTGTGGAAGATATTGAGATCATTTGTGATACCTTGTAAATGTAGTTGTAGATGTATAAAAACATATCGATCAATCATGTAGTTGCATAATACACGAATCCTCTTTTATGAAAAACATTTTTTTTACGTGTCCTCCACTCCAACAGAGATGAGTTCAAATTCAACTATGTTAAAGCCTACAAAAAAATATATTATATGGACAGAAAGCATGGACGTTTATTACATTGATAAATTAGTTGAACAATGCTTAAAAGGACGTAGAATAGATGGGGGCTTCACTTCTACTGGTTGGGCGCAGGTGGTAATTGCATTCCTTACAAGGTTCCCACATCTAGGGGTGGTAAACGAGCCGAACGAGCTGAGCTTTGACCTGCTCAGGCTCGGCTCGTTTAGCAGCAGGCTCGGCTCGGGCTCGGCTCGGGAACGAGCTTCATTTCTGTCGATGTGGATTTTTGATGATCTTAATAGGTGGGTCGTCGTTAATCCGGTTCTTTCGAACTTGGTTCCAGTCCATACGCGACGCACCGAATCGCCGTTCGAAAGATTGTCCAAGGTCGCTCGACCGCTCCCAAGGACGTTGTTGTGATCGCCATTTGCTTTTCCTCAAAAGCAAGAAAAGAGGATTTCTTCGATACTCGCCTTTGCCGGGAAATTGGTGGATTCTCTTCACGTTGACGCAGCCGGCCACGCAACGTGGTGAAGCTCAGGTACCTCGCACAAAATGATTAAGATCCGATTAGAAAAATGGTGTAGTAAATTATTCTAAAAAATATGAAAAATAAATAAACTAAAATATGAGTCTTAGAACGCACCGCGTTGGTTTGTTTGGGGAGGGGATTAGTAATGATTTTACTAACCCCTCCCCAAAAGATTTACCCCTTTAAAATGCAATAAAAAAATGGGTTGGGTTTGATGCATTAAACTAAATGATATAGATGAGATTAACTAGTAAATAACAAAATAAAAATAAATAAATAACAAAGAGAAAGTCCTGTTTTGAGCTTGGCCAAAACAGTTTGGACCCCCTTCTCTTCTTGTTCTTCCTCTCTCTCTCTCTCACTGTTTTCTCTCTCTCTCTCTCTCTCTCTCTCTCTCTCTCTCTCTCTCTCTCTTTTGTTTCAAATAGCCCAGACACCTCTTGAATGAAAACCAAAACACACCCCTAAAAAATCACCAAAACCAAGACCTCCCCTGTTTTCTTTTTTTCTTTCTTTCTTCCTTAACAGCCCCCCCACCCCCTCTTTCAATAACCCCCCCCCCCTTTTATAGCCTCTTGAAAACAACTCATGCCCATTGTTTCCACCTCTTCTCCATGTAATGAAAACCACCAACCACCTGGACTAGCTCCTTCCCTCCTTCACTCTCTTCCTTCCTCCCTAAGAAAGCCATCCGGAGTGATCAAATAAACCACAGCCACCCATTCCTTTCCTTAGCCTCTAAGAAAAACATATTAAAAGAACCCACCATGCCTTATCAAATCAATTCTCTTACTCCCTTTGATTTTTCACCAATTGCACGGCTTACATCTTTGTGTACTTGTGGAAGTGATGTGTGGGCATGGTGTACATGAGAGTGGGCATAGGGGGGACTAATGCATGCATGTATATATATGATTTTGATGTAGGTAGGGTATAAGTAAGGTGTAAGGTTGGGGTGGGTGATATGCATGGTGGCATGAAAAAGAAAATGTGATGCTTGTATTTATAGATGCATGTAATACAGAGTTAAACACTTGAGAAATCATAGCATACTAGAAAATAATGCATTTGGAACAAGTATTGAACTGATTCAGATATTGCTAGGGATAAGTAAATTGGATCTCAAACTGGTCAAAATGGGGTATCTACAATTTCATGTTCAAGCTCGGCTCGTTAGGCTCATGAAAAGCTCGGTTAAAGCTCGGCTCGGCTCGTTTGTTAAACAAGTCAAGCTGAAGCTCGAATCAAGGCTCGACTCGGGCTCGTTTAGCTAAAAAATCTTGTTTAACATTTGAAAAGTCACATTTCACAAATCACAACACCTTATACATGTGAAAATAACATAAGCTCGGGCTCAGGCTCGGCTCGTTTCCCTTTTTTCTATTGAGTAAACGAGCTTGTCCAGGCTCGGGCTCGGCTCGGCTCGGGCTCGGCTCGTTTACAAACCGAGCTTTAAAAATTGTTCAAGCTCGGCTCGTTTATCTAATCGAACGAGCCTGAACGAGCTTTAACCGAGCCGAGCCCGAGTCGAGCCCGAGCTGCTCGGCTCGTTTACCAGCCCTACCCACATCTGGGGCTAAATAAGGATAAACTTCAAGGGAGGTTACGTACTCTAAAAAGAAATATTCAGCAGTAAAAGATATGATGGAACAAAGTGGATTTGGGTGGAACCCAAATACCAACATGATTGAAGTGGATATATCTGTATGGGAATCTTATCTTGAGGTACCAATTTATAAACTAGTAATAAATTATAATTACGTTTTATATTGTCCCTTTTATGATCAGAGAGTGTAATTTTTATTCTATAAGCAGGCACACCCTGGTGCAGGGCCTTATAGGTATGTTCATTTAACTGAATATGAGAAGCTGCAACAAATTTTTGGAGACATTGTTGCACATGAGGGAGGGTCTAGGACGATCAATCAAATTGATACCAGTACGCCTGTTGAGATCACCAACCTCGATGGGACTCAGTCTCCTATGCATCAGTTTGGCTTTGGTGATGATGACATGGCAGAATCTTCACCCAAGCCTCCACAGACAAGTGATTCAAGGAGAAGGAAGTTTCAAAGTGAGGAAAATAGTGGTCGCAATCCCAAGTCACGTAGATCTGCAACAGATGAATTTTTGGATGCTGTGAACAATCTCGCTTCTCTCATAAGGTAGAGAGTGGCCAAGTCACAGGTTGAGCGCTTGAGTAGAGATGAAGGCCCGAGTGGGGCGGCTCGCAGTCGCAAAAGAGATGAAGACGGCAGTCTCGCAGTCATAGAGAGAAAAAGTAAAAATTAGGGCATTACATATTTACATTAACATTTTCACTTAGGGCATCAAATTTTGTGGGCTCGTGAATTGTGATTTTTAGTGGGTTTTAATAGCCACTTAGGGCATCATTTTCATTTGGTGGGCTTGGTTGTTGTTGTGCTTGTTTGTTTGGGTTTTTTTTTTTTTTTGTATGGAGGACTTTTGAATTGTGAATTTGTGATGTGCCTTTGTGATTTGTCGGCTTAGTTGGTTGTTATAAACTTGTGAATATGATTTATGGGCTTGTTAATTGTTATGAACTTGTGGAAAGATGAGTTAAGTAAGAAATAAAACTATGGGTCAACTAATACTAATAGTCTTGTAAATTATAATATATAAGCATATATTAATAAAATAATTGGGTCTCGGGTCCAACGGGTCGGGGCGGGGTGTGTCACGCCCCAAGGCGGCCGTCCCCCCGACGTGGCAATAATATAATATCAACTATCATACAAGAGGTCAACAATGACTCCAATTAATAAAACACAAGGCTAATGAAGCAATGACAACTGATAACTTAACTGAATGCGGAAGCATAAAAATATCAATAAGTCTGTAACCCAAAAATATTATTACAGACTCGAATACACAATCATTGTCCTGTGAGAGCCAAGTCTAGCCCAAATAAAATACAACATGTGCAACACGCACGATTTACAATACATCAATGACTCTAGGACTGCTGATAGCCTTGCACTCGCCAATTCGCCGGACAGAACGCTCCACGCACGCAAAACCACGCCATAGGGGAGCTCCAGCTCCACGCCCAACAACGCCACTGTAAAAGAAACAGTACGCGAGGGGTGAGCTACAAGCTTAGTGAGTGGCTGGAAACTAAACACCAAAACAACAATTTAATGTTAAGGCAATTTTCTTTCAAGGAAAAACATGGATAGAAACCCAACGGATAACAGGGTCACGCGGCGACGTGACCAACCTCACCCTCACTCCCAAAGGGAGGCTCTTGGACTCTTGGGGAGAAAACAAGGGTTAACCATAACACCTGGTGTTACTGGATAACAAGATACTATGAGTCTAACGCTACGAGGTAGAGATACACTACCATACCTTATGCGTTAAGCACAACATACCCAAAGGACGCTCGACGAGTACTAGAGCCATGACACCACGTGACTCACTACTCACACTCAACCTCACCCTAGACCCCGCAGGGGTGACCCTAGGGACTTTTGGGATAACTCTATTGGCTCTACACCCTTGGTCCACCGGTAGCCCTTTCTCCGGGTAGTCTTTACTTGACATACTCCCACGATCAGTACAACCCTGGATGCATCGGTAATACCTACGGATGGGAGCCCAGTGTCAGGACAACGTTTTCAACGTCGGAAAGTTCCTACACGGATCCAACGAAGGGGGGTGACTCTATGTCCTCAATATCATACGGTAGCCCTTTCCCCGGGTAGCCTCTACCTGACATACTCCCACGATCAATACAACCCTGGATGCATTGGTAATACCTACGGATGAGAGCCCAGTGTCAGGACAGCGTTTTCAACGCTGAGAAGTTCCTACACGGACGATATTGGGAGAAACTCTCTTTGTTCGCAATACGAACCCAACGGAAAATAACTACATTTGATAATCACATATCGAAGATAACCAATACTCTTGTACTCCCACACGGGTGCGTCGCTCGGACGCGAGGGGCAACCTCTGCTCTCATGCAGAAATAATCCCAAGGCATTACCCAACAAGCGGTTCATACACACGCTTAGCACGGGTAGGCCCAACTTAATGTCGTAACTATCGGTTTAACAGAACCGATACAACAATGAATTCTCCTGAATTCTAAATGGATGCATCTATGCAAGAGGGCGATTTCATCGCTAGCGCTTAACTAATGAGGTACAACCCGATAGCGGGTCATACCCACATCTATCACGGATAGGCCAATAGTTAACATGCGCATAAATTTTACAGGAGAGTTCTATCACAGTTACGCGTACCATATGCACGATAACATACAAATTAATTATAGGGGGTCCTCTCTCACAGGAATACACATAATAAACAGCATACCATGAAACATACACATAAGGCATGGCCTAACTACACACGCATACAAGGCATTAATCATGCAAACACACAAGTTGAAACCTAACATGCGTTGGATAACACCAACTTAAAAGAGAAGGGTCAAGCGCGGTCTCGCGCACTAACTGGTGCATGCCGATAATTTCAAGCAAGCTTGAGTCAAGTAAGAACTACATCTACTCACTCAGTTTGCTAAAAGAGGGAGGGCGAGAGAGATGGAATGCCTCATCCTCTCCTGAAGCTGGTCATAGTTTTGCCCCAACAAGATGGGCGCAACAACTACACCACGTCCTCCAGTCTTAAACCAAAGGAATATCATGCATGTACCCCGTTAGTAACCCAGGATTAAACATGCTGGATATTACACATGTAGGGGGTGGTATTACAATACTACCAAAGTGTCGGTGTCGAAAAATCTGAGTGTGTGGGGGTTCTTCGGGGATTCGGATCGGATGCGTGCCCTGGCGGGCTCGGTCGGATCGTCTTCTCGGAAGGGGTGAGGGTGTCGTTCCTGGTTGAGGCGCCCGACAGCGGCTCAAGAGGATTCAAGGGGGTTTTGTGATCGCCACCTGCTTTTTCTAAAAACAGGAAAGGGTTTGGGTCGGATTTGATCGCCTACGTGGGGAGTTTGTGGGGTCTCCGCTCTGAGACACGGATATACCGTACACAGAGGTGAAAAACAGGTAATCCTATTCTGCTTCCGGGCTTGACTAAAGGAGTTATGGGTCAAAGGGATGTTGATATGGGGTGTGGATAGGGGGGCGGCTAGTTGTGTTTAGCCGTCGGCCAGGGGGCGGCTATCTAGGGTTAGCCGTCCAGGGTCTGGGGGAATTTGGGCAGGGCTTTGGTAGGAAAAGGGTGGGGTCTTGGGCAGAGGCTAAGCTAGGTTTAGCCTGGGTTTATGGATGGTGGGATGAGAGGGTATTTTATGTAGGGAATGGGTGTTTCTCTCACAAAAGGGGCTCTCTCTCTCTCTCTCTCTCTCTCTCTCTCTCTCTCTTGGGATTTCTAGTGGTGGAAGGGTTTTGAACAAGTGGGGATGGTGGGTTGGTGATGAAGATGAATTGGTGATTTGTGGATGTTGTTGAAGGCTTGGGACCTCCTCTATTTATAGTAAAAGAGAGGCAGGGGGTAATGGAGTGGGTTGGCTTCGATTGGACCTCTCATTAATGCTCTGGTTCTCCTGTCAGAGACCAGGTGAAGGGCGGCTAGTGCTAACTAGCCGCCCGGGATGGGGCGGCTACTTCCTGGTAGCCGCCCCTATCATGACCTGCCAAACGTCCCATCTCTGACAAGCGGTGGCTTGGGTCGGCTATTTGGTTTGATCCGGCCAAGAGAGGGCAACTAAAGGTCATGACCCACCGCAATGATCAGCATTTAATATTGCTTTATGTCCCATCCAGGGAACTGGTCCAAAGTCGGCCAGGGGGCGGCTAGTGTAAACTAGCCGCCCAGTGAGGGGTGGCTAGTTAGGGCTAGCCGCCCCTTTCCAGGGACTTTAGGTTTTTAGGGTTTTGGTTTTTAGGGTAGGTTTAGGTTTAGGTCTGGGTTAGGGTTTGGCTTAGGTTTAGGGTTTGGGCTAGGGTTTGGGGTTAGGTCAAGGTTTAGGGTTTCTGGTTTAGGTTTAGGTCAAGGCTGGGGTTAGGGTTTAGGGCTAGGTCAAGGTTCTAGGGTTTCCGGTTTAGGTTTAGGTCAAGGATAGGGTTAGGGTTTCCGGTTTATCGAACCTTTGGTTCTCTATTGGTGTCCACTTGTGGGATATTTCCGTGTGTTACTTGAAGTATTTCTGTCTCTCTGGATGGTCAAAATTGGGGTATCTACACAAAGGTATGCATATTCTATACATCCATATAAACACACATCATTCATGCCCATACAAGAGGGCGCACGCAAGCATAATAATACACACTTGAATACGATACATAGGCACGTATAGGGTAGAAAAGGGGTTCTACGCAATATACGTGCTATACAACCTAGCATGCATGATATCTAGCTTATTTAGGGGTTGCAAAAATGCCCCATGGATGCGCGATGCATGACTACGTGCATTGAGGGCATCCCGAAGGGTTGGATTGAACCACTCACCGATACCCGAGCCATTGTGCATCCCATCTGACGAGATCTACAAGGTAAGGGCATCTAAAATAATGAGTATAATCACATACAAACACTTAGAATTAATTTGGAATGCCTAAGACTTAGACATGCACGCATACGGGCTCCCACGCATGCAAGCACGCATGCACGCGTGCCCGAGCCCCCCGGACACCCACCCGAGAGTGCCGACCCTCAGCACGCCCAAACCGGGCCCTGGGCAACCCCCGCGCGCAGCCCCTGCGCCCCACGCGCGCACCCGCCCGCACACCCGGGCGCCTGCCCCCGCGCGCGCGCCCGCGTGCAAACCCGCGCGCCCAAGCCCCCAAACCCTCTCTCATGCCCCCCACATGCACTCAAACCCAAACACCTCACATGCATAACTTCTCAAGCACACAACATGCATTAAAACCCACCAAAAGAAGGGGGAAAAAACTCACCAAAAAGAGGGGAAAGGAAGGGGGAGGTGTGGGGGCTCGCAAGCATGCCCGCAACCACCTCGACCGCCACCACCTCCATCTTTGCTTTCCTGGTGCTTCTTCTTCTTCATTGTGACAATACAACAAACACATGGGGGGATAAATCCAAAGGGGAGAGGAAAACATGAGGGGGGAGGGGGAAGACTAGAGAGAGAGGAGAAGAAAAGAACAACTTTAACAACCACACAAACAATCAACAACAACTCAACTTCACTTCCTCCAACACTTCCCCCTCCAAATCAAGCATCAAACAAACCCCAAGGGGGCTGGACCAGAGAGCAAAAGAGGAGAAGAGAGAGCCCAAGTCGTGGGTTTTGGGGGGTATTTATAACCAAAGAGGGATGGAATGACCAAGCTGTCCTCGGACTAAAAACTCTGAACAACCTTCACTAGAATGGCCATAACTTCCACAATACAGATCTGCAATGCACGATTCTAATGCCATTGGAAAGCTAAGACGATTATCTACAACTTTCATGTTTATACCCAGATCAAATAACCTCTCCAGCTATTCCGAAATCTAGGCTAAACATCATACAGGGCTGCTGCCAGGATTTCTCATCTTCGGGGTATACTCGGAAAAATACCCATATCTTTTGATACATGAATCCAGTTGATCCAATTCTACTTTTGTATGAAAGCTAACTTAAAATTGAATATCTCATGACAATATCAGATTTAAACCTCTTCATCTTGGATTTTAACAAAATCAAATCCGAATACTAATCAAAACTGCATAATTCCAAAAATGTTATCAGAATACATTGATTTTTATGGGTAGTACAAAACCGTATCAGGACCCATTATATGCAGTCAGATTTCCAATCAGAGCCCTCAAACTCCAGAAGGTAGATTAAAACTAAAATTTTAGCTACTCCGATCGAAAAAAAATAAGACTCTAAAAGACAAAGGCCTAACAGGGTGGACCCGGACCCGACCGTTTGTATGTTCGGGTCCACCGGGTCGGGTCCAACTCGGGTCGGGTATATTACATGTGTAATCGGGTCCGGGTCGGATCGGGTCCGGGTCTGGACCCGACCCGTTGACAGGCCTACTATCCGGGCCATGGTCCCGTAGCAGGGATGTAACACCCCCGTACCCAAGACTCCATTTTGAAGTTTTGATATGGTTCATTACCTCTCATTTTCCACAACACTCAAGGTATTTAAAACACAAGGGATTTATTTAAATCATGCAAATTAAAAACATAACCAGGATCTAAACATAATTCATCCTAAACACGGATGATTACATACGAAATGAACTTAATTCAAACATCCAACTGTTTTTGCTGAAAGGGACTAAGGAAAACTATATGCCAAAGAAAGGCTTATTCAACCACCTAAATGCAACGGAAATAAAACGCATCTACGATCTCCACCACCGAGATCAACGATCACCAACGACTACCCTGAAAGTTTGGGGAAAGAGGGGTGAGCAACCACACGCTCAGTGAATGGACCTTTGAGGTCCCAATAATAATTGATATCAAAATATAATCTTTAATAAAATATCATAAGAAATATCATAAGAAATAATTTACAATATATAATAGTATAATTTCAGCAATATCACAATTTCCAATAAAACCATAACTTAAGCAAAACACCTTCCAAATGCACGATCTCAAATAACTGTCAAAATTCAAGATGCTATGCATGCAACGGACACGCATGCCCGTATGATGGCACCTAGTCATCTACAGCACCTAGCCGTAAGGATTTCGCACAGGAAATCGTGTCATCTAGACTTGGGTCCATTCTGAATCAGGGTCACCTAGACCTAGCCACCTAGGCTACGTCACCTAGACGAATGCGATGCATGCATGATCAACACATATTTTTCTTTTCAATAAAATGCATGCGACGGTTTCAAATATAATAATATTTTCAAAACAATACATAATAAGGCATCAGCCTATATAATATGACATGCTCGAGTTGTACATAAAATAGCATCATTAAAATCATTTATAAAACCTTTGAAAACTACGTAGAATACGAGACCCACTCACCTTTAGTCCAACGATTCGCAAAACAAAGCCAAGCATTACAAAAACTCTAATCAAAACCCCCAGACCGAACCCTTCCCGAGCTCCTCAAGAATGTGGTCGAAAACGAGAAGAAGAAATATTTTTAGGGTTTGAAATTCTAGGGTTTCTATGCCAAAGGGTGTTTTAATATTAGAAAACACGTGGGGGACAAAATAGAACACCAATAAAACCAATTAACGCAAATACGATTCGCAATTAAAGCGTTTGTTCCTTCCAAAAACAGACCAATTTCAAACTGGAAATTTTTTCAAATCGACAGCTCTTATTGAGCCCATCGCTCATCTACTCGACGGCTCCACTAAGAGACATCGCCCAACAATCCCGACGGTCCTTCATGGATCTATTGCCCAGGTGCCTGATGGCACTTATATGATCCGTCAAGCACTGGCTGACCCGATTAAAAGTCACAGTCGTTACAAGGGGACCCCACAACTGACCCTGCTCCGCTGACCAAGTCAGCAACACAAGGAGCACAATGGTGACTACGATCACGTCAACGGAAGCGATGAGGCATGTCAGCAACCTAACACAAAATATTAAGATCAGAGTAATTAAATAGAAACCCTACGACTCATCTACATGACTAGACTTAGGCTTTGACAGGACCAGGCTCTCATACCATCTTTGTTACGCCTTGAGACAGCCGTCCCCGGAGCGTTACCAATCATACAATAACCAACAAGGATCGAATAAGGTAACAAGGCAACACGGAAGCGATAGCCAATTAATAATGCGGAAGTATAATACGCAAATAAGTCTGTAAATCAAAAACATTATTACAGACCCGAATACATAACTATTGTCCTGTGAGAGTCCAAGTCTAGTCCAAATACAACCTGATGTGCAACACGCACGATTTCTAATACATATACAAGAAAATAGGATTGCTGACAGCCTCGCACTCGCCAACCAAAGGTGGAATGCTCCACACACGAACCACGCCAGAGGGATGCTCCAGCTCCACGCCAACCTAGTCCCTGGTGGAAAACAACACACGAGGGGTGAGCTACAAGCTTAGTAAGTGGCAAGAATCCAAGTTCTACAAATATAGTATAATATTAGCACATTTTTCTAAGGAAAGATATGGACGGGAGAACCCCAACAGATAAATGTCACGTGGAGATGTGACCTCACCTCACCCACACCCCGGAGGGGGGGAGGGGAGGTTTGGGGAACAACTAATCCTTTAACAGTGACGTATAGTATCACATACTAGCACTACGATGCCTTTGTTTGAAGTACTCACCCCCCCCCTTTTGATGCCCTTGCCTTGCAGATCTTGTCGGTTGGATGCGCAACGACCCGGGTATCGATGAGTGGTTCGATCCAACCCTTCAGGAAGCGTTGGATGCACGTAGTCGTGCGTCGCGCATCCATTGGGCACCCTGACTATACTACTTATTTAGATAAGTAGTATGGTCAAGTCTGACCCATAATATGCTAGATATTTGCATGCTAGGTTAGTATAGCTCGTATATTGTGTATGGGCATGTGCCCTGCTTGTATGGGCATGTATCTCCTTTCATTATATGGATGTACATAATATGGCATGTCTTAGGCAGTCTTGTATGCTACCCCCCTAGATTAGTGATATCTAGCATGATTAATTCTGGGTTAATAACCAGGTTTATACTTAATATTCCCTTGTCATAAGACTTGAGGGCGTGGTATAGTTGTTGCACCCATCTTATTGGGGCAAAGCTGTAACACCCCCGTACCCAAGACTCCATTTTGAAGCTTGAATACGGTCTGTTACCTTGAATTCTCAATAAAACACGGCATTTGAAAACATAGAAGATTTATTTAATCATGCCAATGAAAAACATAACCAGGATCTAAACATAATTCACCCTAAACCCGGATGATTACATACGAAATAAATTTTTCTAACACAACATCCAACTGTTTTTGCTGAAAGGGACTAAGAAAAACTACATGCCAAGGAAAGACTTATTCAACCACTTAAATGCAACGGAAGATAAACGCGCAAGCTACGATCTCTACCATCGAGATCAATGATCACCAACGGTTACTCTGAAAAGTTCAAGAAAAGAGGGGTGAGTTACCACGCGCTCAGTGAATGGACCCTTAGATCCCAATGATAATTGATATTTCAAATAATATTTGATAAGAAACAAATTTGCAACATTCAATAATATGATATTTGCAATTACAATAATTTTTTCAATAACCAACTTAACAAAAATCACATTTCTGTATGCATGCCTCAAATCCAGTCAAAACATATGATGCGTATGAATGCAACGGATACGCATGCCCGTATCCCATGGCACCTAGCCATTTACGGCACCTAGCCGCAAGAATTTCACACAGGAAATCGTATCACCAAGACACATGTCACCTAGACATAAGTCACCTAGAATTGGGTCCGTTCCGAACCGTAGTCACCTAGACTAAGCCACATAGGCTACGTCACCTAGACGAATGCGATGCATGCATGATCAACACATATTTTCATTTCAATAATATGCATGCGACAGTTTCAAAATAATAACATTTTCAATACAATACTTAATAAGGCATCAACCTATATAGTATGACATGCTCGAGGTTATACAAAAATACTATTTAAAAGTCATTGATAAAAAAATCCTTCAAAAAAAACTATGTAGGAGACAAGACCCACTCACCTTCGGTCCAACAATCCGAAACAAACTCCAGTAGGTCTAAGACAACCTGACCCGACCTGAAATGATACGAATCCATCACAATTTGTGCAAACAGTACGGGACCTGATGGTACCCGTACTCATAGGATCCGACGGCTCTTGGCAGAACCGTGCAGAGACAGGCCGACGGCTCCTCCTGGGGCCGTCTGAAATAGATCTGACGGCTCCTGTTGGGGCCGTCCCTTAACAAACCGACAGCTCCATTGGGAGCCGTCCTGAATATGCCAGACGGCTCCTATAGGGGCCGTCCCGGGGTAGAAATATGAAACCCTAATTTATTTTTTATAAAAATTCTTTAAATCTTCTACCATCGAAAACAAAAACATGAGTCATTTATTTGTTAAACACAAAAGATTCGATATCGAAATCAAGTCATTCATATGAAATTCGGTTAAAACAAAACCAACTTAAAAAAAAATATTTTCAAAACCCTAGATTTGCAATAGTCATGATGACTAATATTGATCTACCATATAAATTCATAAAACCCATGAAAAGCATGTATAGGTTTGGATCTATGCATATAAGTGTCGGTGTCGAGAAATTGGTCTCTCGGCGCGTGTGTGGGGGTTCTTCAGAGGGTTCGGATCGGATGCCTGCCCTGGCGGGCTCGGCCGGATCGTCTCCTCGGAAGGGGTGAGGGTGTGGTTCCTGGTCGAGGCGCCCGACAGCGGCTCAAGAGGATTCAAGGGGGGGGTTTGTGATCGCCACCTGCTTTTTCTAAAAACAGGAAAGGGTTCGGGTTTGATCACCTACGTGGGGAGTTTGTGGGGTCTCCGCTCTGAGACACGGATATACCGTACACAGAGGTGAAAAATAGGTAATCATATTCTGCTCCCGGGCTTGACTAAAGGAGTTATGGGACAAAGAGGTGTGAGTATGGGGTATGTATAGGAAGGGGGCGGCTAGTGGGTTTGAGCCGTCTGGATTGGGGCGGGTAGGTAGAGTTAGCCGTCCAGGGTCTGGGGGATTTGGGCAGGGGTTTGGTAGGAAAAGGGTGGGGTCTTGGGAAGAGGCTAAGCTAGGTTTAGCCTGGGTTTATGGAGGGTGGGATGAGAGGGTATTTTATGTAGGGAATGGATGTTTCTCTCTCTCTCTCTCTCTCTCTCTCTCTCTCTCTCTTGGGATTTCAAGTGGGGGAGGGTTGGACAAGTGGGTTGTTGATGTTGTGGATTTTGTTGGGTGTGTTGGTTGTTGTTGAAGGCTTGGGACCTCCTCTATTTATAGTAAAAGAGAGGTAGGAAAATATCCCGAGGGTAATGGAGTGGGTTGGCATCGATTGGACCTCTCATTAATGCTCTGGTTCTTCTGCCAGAGAACAGGTGAAGGGCGGCTAGTGCTAACTAGCCGCCCGGGATGGGGCGGCTACTTCCTGGTAGCCGCCCCTATCATGACCTGCCAAACGTCCCATCTCTGACAAGCGGTGGCTTGGGTCGGCTACTTGGTTTGATCCGGCCAAGAGAGGGCGGCTAAAGGTCATGACCCGCCGCAATGATCAGCATTTAATATTGCTTTATGTCCCATCCAGGGAACTGGTCCAAAGTCGGCCAGGGGGCGGTTAAGGGGGCGGCTAGTGTAAACTAGCCGCCCAGTGAGGGGCGGCTAGTTATGGATAGCCGCCCCCTTCCAGGGGCTTTAGGTTTTTTTAGGGTTTTTGGTTTTGTTTTAGGTCTGGGTTAGGGTTTGGCTTAGGTTTAGGGTTTGGGCTTGGTTTTAGGTTAGGGTTTTGGGCTAGGGTTAGGGTTTCTGGTTTACCGAACCTTCGGTTCTCTTATTTGTGTCCACTTGTGGGAGATTTCCGTGTGTTACTTGAAGTATTTCCGTCTCTCTGGACGGTCAAAATTGGGGTATCTACAATTGTCCCTCATCGGACGGAGTCTTTGTGCGAAGCAGGAAAGACTTCGACCGATGATAAGGAAAGAGACCCCTATTTTGGCCGGCCCGACCTTCAAGAAGTTATGCCAATACGAATAGTACTTTTCGGGGAGTTGATTTAGGCTGTCAGAGGCTAGGTCTTGACTTAGAATTTTTATCCGAGAAGATGATCCAGGTGGAAGGCGGGGAAAAGTAAAATGGTGAGTGATCCAACCCGCGGTCGGGGTTCTTAGCAATCGTGCACGGAGCAGCCCAGCGTCAGTTTCCTCGTGCCTACCGTTCCCGTGTTTGGGAAAACTCAACAAGGAGGGGATATCGCCGACAGAAAGCAAGTAAAAGGTTGATTTGGGTGAATTGGATCATCCGAGGGATAAGAACTCTGGAAAAGAACCAGAACTGAAGAAATTTGAATCTGAATGGTACTGAATGTGTTGCAAAACTTCGGGAGAGTCGTGTTTGATCAAGTAATGCCTGGAAATAAACCAATACATGGCTGTTTGGTATGGAGAACCTTGAATTTTAGGGCTGAAAAGATTGGAAGGGGTTTTTTTAAGCAAAAGAGAAAAACTGGGAGGGGCGGCTAGTTGTAACTAGCCGCCCGAGAGGGGGCGGCTACTCGCGGGTAGCCGCCCCTCGACTGGGTCCCTTATAACCGAAAAGACCCTCTCTCTCCCCATATGTTTTTAAAACGGTTTCTCTTCCCTCTTCTCTTCTTCCCTTCGGTTTTAAACTCGAAAACCTTGATTTTAAAACACCTTGAATCCTTTGTTTAAGCCTTCCATCATTCCTTTCTTCTTGATTTCGGAGCCCTAGATTTTCTTTGGGGTTTTTCTTTTGCGCGAAATCGGAGGGGATGACGAAGGGGAATAGGACGGCTTCGATGATGAAGCGCCTTAGGTCTTCCCGAGAGCAGAGAGAGGCTGTCTCGGGGTCTAGTTCATCGGAGAGTGATCGGGCGGAGGGGGAGGTCGTGAGGGAGGTTGTGGGTACGGTGGAGGTGCCGTTAGTGGATACCGGTGCGGGTGAGGTCGGGGATTTGCCTTCAGGGGCTGTCCCGGAGGTAGGGGGGAGTGTAATAGGCTATACACGCAAGAGGAGGCGTGGGGATCGACCGGTGGTGGCCGAGGAGGTGGTTCCGGGGGTTGGAGGATCGATTGAGGGTGCAACCGAGGGGGTAGGGGTCGAGGGAGTTAGTGAGGAGGTGAGGGCGTCGTTGGATGCCCTCGTCGGGATGTTGGATAGGGAGGCCACAGAGGCCAGGGCTGAGGAGGAGGAGAGTAGGGCTATGGGGGCTTTTGCGGAGTTTATCTCCGGCGTAGGGAGGGTGGAGGGGATAGGAGAGGCTAGGGACGGGGCCGGGGAGGCCGAGGGTATGGGCACTGGGGCCGCTGAGGCCGGTGTAGGTGTTGGGGTCGAGGCCGAGGAGGCCGTGTTTGAGGAGGATGAGGAGGAGGATGACGACGGGATGGACGATCCCGACGAGGCCGAGGTGGACGCCCTGGGTCCACACGGGCCGTGGTATGTTCCTAATCCTTTAGTCTTTGCTTTTATTTTGGTGTATATGCATGTGTTGGTGGTATGAACAGGTTGTATGTGTGTATTATACTCGTATATGTGTGTTTTTTAAATAGGCATGCTTGTGTATAAGTTAATCACGGTGGGATGTGTAAGCATGCTGTCATGGGTTTGTTTTTATAGGGAGGGGGCAATTTCTATATATATATCCATGTTTGTATATGCATGTAAAGGAGAGAGAAATGATATAGCTAATATGCTTGCATGCGATACTTTTCTATGTGTATGTGATTTCGTACGTGTTTGATCGTGGTAGAGCATGAGGGGTGTATGCATGCGTTTCATGGGTTCGAGTTCCATATGGCTGTATTGCTTAGGTGTGTTTGATAGGCTTGATGTAAGAAAGTGTGTGAGTGGTGACCACGGTGGGATGTGTTTGATATTTGTCTAGCATGCGTGATCATATGAGGAGTGTAGTTTCTTACTTTCATTCTTTTAGTATGTGGGAGTTTTGATTTCGCTAAGCATGGTTTAAAACGATTTCGTAGATTTGGACTCTTACCTCTTGCTCGTTTTTAAACTAACCCATGTTCCCTTCGCTTGTTTTGTAGAGGCCGAATCGTATCCGGGCTTTATGGCATGGGACGAAGAGATGGTACAATGCCCTGGGGCAGGAGGAGAGAGCTTGGTGGATGGAGCGGGCTTCCGTTCCTTCTTCCTGATCGAGCCATTCCACGTCCACCGTCCATATGTGGAGGCCTTGGCGGAGAGATGGGATCCGGAGAGTTGCACGTTCATCCTCCCTACTGGCGCTGTCATGCCGACGCTCGAGGACGTCCATCGGATCACCGGCCTTCCGGTTCTGGGGGAGGCGGTGATCGCGGCCACCCTAGCTGACTACAGGGGGCTTTTCCGAGAGTTGATCGGGAATGGGAGTTCGTGGAGCGGGAGCGGACGCTGAACCGGATCCCTTTAGGGCGGCTTTCGGGGCAGTACGGCCTCGGTTCCTTCACAGAGCGTCAGAAGGGCGAAGCTGCAGCTAGCTTCGAGAGGCGGCGGGCGATGATCGAGGCGAGAGAGGCGGCCGCGTGTCCACAGAGGGCACGGAGGGAGTTGAGAGCGTTCTTCCTCTACTTCTTTGGCCGGGTCCTTTTCTCGACGGCCTCTGATAAGGTCTCCTCTCATTCCCTTCTACTGATGCGGGACTTGGAGGGCATGGGGCGCTATGCTTGGGGAGCGGCGATGCTTGCCCACTTGTTTGCGGAGCTCTCGAAGAAAGTCAAGAGGGCTGGAGGAAAGAACCTTGGTGGCTTCGCACCATTCCTTCAGGTATGTGTAAGTGATGAGTGTCTTCTTCTTGGTTTAGCTTTACTTTGGTCATGATAAATTCCCTCTTGCTTTGTTAGATTTTCGGGTACGAGCACTTCGCCATTGATCGCCCGACTTTGGCTCCGTTCGATCATGCCCTCCCTTGGGCCATGAGATGGGAACCCCGGGGATCTTCCCGTTTGCATCGCCTCGCCCAATTCCGAGAGGCCTTCCGCGTCTTGTCGGAGGAAGAGGTATAAGTTTTCTTTGAATCCTTTTGGTTTGTACTTGGTTTTCTTTTGACTAAGCGCTCTTCCTATCTTTCGATGCTTTTTTAGATGACATGGAGGCCTTACTCGGAGGAGGTTCCTGAGGCCCTGGCGCGAGACATCTGGCTGATCTACTTCAATGAGGTCGTGTTCCATGCGATCAGCCGGGTCGTCCGTCAGCTTGGGTACCATCAGTGGGTGCCCGATCCTCTTCCGCGGCGCCCTTCGATTCCGGTGGCCGGGATTCCTCGGGATACGAATCTCCCGAGGAATTACGCGACGTACGTGGCGGGATGGATGGGTCGAGGCGTCTTGGTGGAGCGTCGTCCTGAGGTGACTTCGAGCGACGAATACCTAGCTTGGTATCGTCGGGAGTATGCGGATATCCTCGGGACGATGGAGGAGGAGATCCCGGACGCTTATGTAAGTTTAAAGAATCCCTTTTCTTTCCTCGTTCTCTTTTGTTTGAACTCTTCTGAATGGTATTTCCTTTTGCAGGTTGAGTTGAATGAGATGGAGAAGAGGCTCAAGACTGCGACTGAGCACCTCCAAGCGCGGGCCAGGCAGATAGAGGCGTTGCGGGCACAGAGAGGACGCTTGCAGGACCAGGTCCGGTCCTCGAGGCTCAGGTGGATGCTCTGTCGAGAGCGAGGGCCGATGGCGCTTCTTCTTCTTCCGTCCCTCCTCCTTCCATGGTGTCCGAGCGAGAGCTGGAGTTGACGAGGGAGTTGGATGTGGCCCGGAATGAGCTGACGGCCACAAGGATGGAGTTGGGCCAGGCGAGGGGCAGGGCTTCTCGGGCTGAGGAGGAGGTGGACCGGCTGAGGTCCATGATAGCCTCGAGGGAGGAGGGGTTCATTACCCTAGGCCGTGAGAGGGACTCCCTCCAGATGAGGGTGTCGGAGTTGGAGGCTTCGGCGGGTGTTCCCGGAGGTTTGATGGGAGACCTGGTTCGTTCTCTCCAGGCGGCCGGGGATAGGGACAGAGAGGCACTCAAGGCGTCGGAAGCGAGGGCGCGGGAGTTGGAGGAGAGGTTGAGGGCTGCCGAGGATCGGGCCAGAGGGACGGAGAGTCGTCTCCGACAGAGATTGGAGAGAAGAGACAGGGATATGCAGCAGGTTCGTCTCTGGGAGGCGACTATGAGGGGGAAATTGGTCGGAGGGGGCTCTATGACCGAGGCGGACCTTGATCTTCTTCCACTCGAGCCTGACCATTCTCTCTCGGCTTCCTTGGCTACCGGGGCCACTTTTAGCCGTGCATCTCGCCCTTCGGTGTCTCGGAGTCGTGGGATATATGCGAGGGCCGCGTCTTCGGTTCGAGAGACTCCTGCTGCTCCCGATGCTCCAGAGGTTCAGTCTTCTCCTCATCCGCCACTCCCTTCTCAGCCAAGTCAGGACGTTCCTCCTACTCAGCCTCCAGCGGATGATGATACGCCGAGGTATAGCTTTTGTGTCTTGGTTTTAAGTAGAAGAATAGTACATATGCGATGAATTCATGCTTTTCTTCTTTTGTTTTTGGTTTTAGGTGATATTTCGGTGAAGTATAGCTCAAGACTTCGGAGTTTGGAGCTCTTGATGGACCTATCTCTTTCTTACTTTTGCATTTTAGGTGTTTTAGAAGACAATTTACGTTTATGGTCATGGTGGGACAATTTAATTTCTTGTTTGTATGCATGGTTTGGTATAGTTTAGCATGGATGGTTAATGTTTTTTAGAAAGCCTTCCTAATCTATAGGGATGTGTATGTGTGTGGATGAATGAACTTGGTGTTTATAGGTTTTGATTTA
Organism: Acorus calamus; assembly: GCA_030737845.1. NCBI lineage: Eukaryota > Viridiplantae > Streptophyta > Magnoliopsida > Acorales > Acoraceae > Acorus > Acorus calamus. Next base: position 10,701,812 of record CM060865.1, on the reverse strand, counting down.
TGGATGGATGTAGAATTCTAATATATAATCATTATAGCATGGTATCGGTACAGGTCTTGTGTATGAATGTGTGTCTAAAATGTGTGTATGCATGTTTGGGAAAGGAATGTTTTGACAGGTATTCAAAGGAGTTGAAGAGTTGATTGAGGCTGGGACTGACAGGGCAGATGGGGTAGCAGGTGAGGGGCGGCTAGTTGCGTTTAGCCGCCCAGTGAGGGGCGGCTAGTTGCATTTAGCCGCCCCTTGCCTGGGTTTTTACCTGGACAAGAGGGCAGGGGGGAGGGGTGGCTAGTATAAATTAGCCGTCTCCAGGGGGGCGGCTAGTCGGGTTTAGCCGTCCCCTGCCTGGGATAATTTTCTGGTTTTGCTTCTTGTCTGCTGCTGCTGAAAGTCCTCCTGAGTGCTTTATCCTTCGAGACCTATAAAAACATTCTTTCCATGGACCAAGTGTTAAATCCATCCAGATTGCGCCCCTGCACTGACTTTCGAGCCCTTCTTGTTTGAATTGTCAAGGGCTACAATCCATCTTAAGGCGGAATAGAAATATAAATGCGAGAAAGTAAAGTGCGGGATTCCAAGTGCGTGAGTGAAGAAGAACTTATGTGTAGGAGTTGGGGACAATTTCTTCTCACGCATGTGCGGAAGGGCATGAGGTGAGTGGAGGCAATTTTAATATTTGTGGGGACAATACGTGGGGACAATTTTAATATGTGGGGACAATTTTCAAGAAAATCGGATGCCAAAGTGTTTTGGAAAAGGAAAATGCACGCTTATGCGTAAGTATATGTGGCATAAGGGGGTATTTTAGTTTTTCAATGACTTTTTAGGTGAGAGGGCAATGTTCTCGATTTCCATAAGTAAAAGATGCCATCAAGTCCCCGTGGAGGAGCCCTTGTGGTCACTCATGTCCAAACCAGGATTGTATTTAAGAGGTATAAGCCTTAGGCGTCGATTTTCCTAGGTTCATGGTTTTCAAATGCTTAATCGTATTATTCTAAACATACTGAAAAATCCATGAGTGTACCAAGAGTCAAGTCAAACAAGCTTCCTTTGGATAGGCAAGTTTCTAAATGAATTCGCGTGAGTGTGTGTGTAGGTGTAAACCTGGACGTGATCTGCCTTCGGTCAAAATTTCGCTTTTCCTGGTGGACATAGCTCAATTTTGAACCCCCCATTGCAAAAAAAATAATAAAGAGGGGAGAGGGTGAATGGGGTAAGAGTAATATCTTCCTTTCGGGCAATATTTTAGAATTGTCCCAGTCTAGCATATGTCTTACTTCCTAGGTCCCTCTGGCTTTCTTCTTTTTACCACTTCTTTATTTTTGGGTGGAAAGGTACAGTCCGTTGTTTGGATCTGTACATGGTATAGCCGTTGTTTAGCGTATACCGTGCATAAAGGCGTGAAAGCCTGCTAAATAGAGAGTTTAACCCGTTCACTTGGGTGTTTGGCCTCTCCTTGCCTATCTTTCTCTTTTTTTGTTTTTTTTTTTTTTTTGTTTTGATTTGAGTTGAGGGGGGGGGCTCTTCTGTTTTTCACCCCGATTCTTTTCATGCTTCCCCTCTAGAAGTGTTTATATAGTGCCAGAGCCAGTTTTTGGGACACATGCTAGGTCCGGGTAACTCCTCATTTTGACCTAGGGTTAATACGAGTGGGGCGAAAATAAGGGATATTTTGCTTTGGGGAGTTTTAAATTGTCCCAGTCTACGGGGTAGGCAATTTTTCTTCCATCAGGCAAATCTAGTTCAGTTATACGTGTGTGAAGGGAATGACATGATCTGGCGGAAACGTGTTCAAATAGATACGAGTTTATCTTTGAGAGTCTTATAATTCTATCATCAAGTACTAAACGCTGGAAATCGCAGGAAGGAAGAATAATAGTTCTTAAGTATTGAAAGTTTTTCATGCATGGAATTTCTTTAGATAAAGTGCATTCCACGAACCTGGAACCTCGACTCCTTCGGCATCTACCAGGCGGTAGGCATTCCCGGAATAGGCATGGGTGATCACATAGGGTCCCTCCCATGTGGGTTGCAGCTTTCCTCTCGGGTGAGGCTGTCTCGATGGCATGATTTGCTTAAGTACTAATTCCCCGATTTCGAATTTTCTTTTTATCACCTTCTTCTCAAATGCCCTTGCCACCCTTCTTTGGTAGGCCTGGGCATGATCTACCGCTCTTAATCTCTTCTCGTCCAGTAGTTCGAGGCGTAGTAAGGACAAATGTATACTTACGTTTTTGAAAAGGGGCCTGTGTTGGCGAAAAAGATATGTTTTTGGAAAGAAAGGGGATAAAGTTCCGGAAAGCGGTTTTGTTTTTATAAGGAAAGTATGGAAAGATAGTTCGTAAAAAATGTTTTTTGGCGGAAGTACGGCTTTGTAAAATATTTTGTTTTTGAAGAAAGGTGTGGAAGTGCAGATTTGGAAAACATTTTCGTCGTGAAGAAGAGTGTGGAAATGTAGTTTGTAAATGTTTTCGTTGTTTTGGGAAAATAGGTAAAGAAAGTTTGGGAAAGTGCTTTTATTTTGGTTTTGAAGTATGGAAATACTGTTTTTGTAGAACTTTTAGTTTTGGAAGAGAGTGTAAAAAAAAATTTTTTAGAAAAACATTTTTTTTTTTTTGTTTTTAAAGGAGAGCGGAAATAAGGCTGGAAACAAGTATGTTCAGAGTTGAGAAATGAAAGCTGATTAGCATGTATATTTTTTCAGATTTTGGTTTTTCTTTTTTTTTTTTTTTTTTTTTGGAAGCAGGTAAACAAATATGTATAGGAGTTGAAAGCGAAAGCTAGTAAACAAATATTTTGGTCTTTTGATCTTTTTAGAAAAAGTTGTAAACAAATATGTACAGGATGATGAAAGCTTACCCGGGAGGATCGGTACCTGGTTCTTGAATTTGTATTGCCTCCTCGGGTCGGCTTCTTTTTGATGGCCGGCTGATGTCTGGTGGGGGTCCCCTGTTCCCAAATTCTCCCTCCCTGAGTCTTTTCAAAGGCCTCCCTTGATGGAGTAGTTCTTCGTCTGTGGCGCCTGGTTGCCAACATGCGAGCACCTCTAGCCGGATGCGCGTGGCGCAGACGCTCCAATTTCGGGTCTGAGTATTATTAGAGCGCGCCTCTCCCCATATGGATATTACCTTCCCACGGTACGGGAAGCGAAGACATTGGTGTCGGGTGGATGAGACGGCTTCGATGCTGTTGAGCCATGTCCTCCCAACAATCAGAGGGTGGGGTGATTGAATGTTCATCACCATGCAGTTAACGATGGTGGAGACTGGGCCATCTTCAGTGGGAGCGTGACTAGTCCGCAGGCGTTCTTGCGTGTGCTGTCGAAGGCGTAAATGTATTCGTCCGAGGGCTCCAATCTGGGAACCTGGCCTTCTAGCTTTTGGTAGGCGGAGTATGTAAGGACGTTAGTTTCCGCTCCCGTGTCAATGAGAATGTGACGGAATTCCCTTCCCCCGAGTATGGCGGTGATTGAGAGGGGTGCGAACGTGCTCTGGCTTTTGCGACTTCATGGGGGAGGAAGGTGATCGAGTTGGGTACCGCAAGATTGCTTGGTGGGCTGGGTCCTGGCCGCTTCTTCTGAGGGAGAGTTGTTGTCACAGGGGACCCAGGTGGGCTACCGCCTTCATTCTCGTTCCCAGTCGGAGGGCTAGGTGAACATATTGTGTATGGCCCAATTGTTCTCGTTCTCGTATTGGAGGCGTGCTTCTCCCCAAATTGTCAGTACATGATTCAAGAAGGGCAGTCGAAGGCATTGGTGTCGGGGGGAACAGATAGCTTGGATGCTGTCTAACCACGGTCGCCCCAACATCAATGGGTACCTCGTGTCGATGTCGGCCACGAAGCAGGCTACTTCGCAGATGAGAGGTCCGACGGATAGCTCGAATGTTCCGGGGCCGCGGAGAGTCTTCCCGGTATGGTTGAAAGCTTGGATAGTATGGTGGGCCGGGTGGACAGGAGGACGGCCTAGTCCGGGTATCTTCTGGTAAATGGAGCATGTCATTATGTTCATGCCCGATCCTGGTCTACAAAGATGTTGTTCAGCCACAACATCTGAAGTCGTCCGCGGATGTGTAGGGGGTAGACTCGCAGTCGGGGATCTGGGAGGTCTTGGTCAGTGAATGAAATGGTCATCGGGTGGCGGGGGCCATTGACAGTGTCGGTACTCTTAGAGGACCCGTTGTCGTTCGGATGCAGGTCATCCGACGTACATTCCCCTCCTTCGGGTCCTTCGCTAGCTCCTTCGGGGATTTCCTCGAATGGCTCTTCTTCTTCGTCTTCTCCTGAGTTTTCTAGTCCGCTTTCGTCGGACTCGAGGTTGATGACTGCGGGGAGGGCGAGGACTGCGTCTTCTTCTTCGCCATAGAGTATGGCGAGGTCATGGTCGTCGAGGTTCAGCTGGAAGGGCTCGTTCTGCTCTTCCTCCTCGGACTTTTCGGATAGGCTGCCATCAGTAGCATCTTCCGAGCTGCTTGGTTCTGGCGATGGTTGTCTCCCTCTCCTGATCATGTTGACCGCGTGGGCTCTAGATGTGGAGGCTTGGGTGTGTCCTGGCAAGGGGTCAGTCAATATGCCAAGTGGCTTGGGTGCTTGGGGATTTCCCTGACTCAGATGGCCTTTGATCATGGCCCAGTCAAGGCGCCTGTCATCATTAAGATCATAAACGAAGTCCCGAAAAACAATGCATTGTTCTACGGTATGGCCATATTGTTGATGATATTGACAGTAACACGCCGTGCTGGCCCCGGGTAGTGAAGGCCTGGCGTCGGGGAGGGAGATACTATTTGTGTCCAACATCACCCTAAAGATCCTAGTTAAAGTTTCTGGGAGGGGAGGGTAAGAGTCCCTCTTTCCCATTCGTCTTTGGTCGTAGGATGCGGGCGGTCTAACCTCGTTATAAGAGCTTTGTACGGGCTGCCTAGGGGTTGGATTTTGTGCTCTTGGGGGAGCAGAGTAAAAGGGAGCCCGAGTTTGAGTTTGGCTCTGGATTATAGGGCTTTGGAGTGGGAAATTTTGGACTGTGGGGTTTTGTCGTATTGGCACGGGGACGGGTACTGATCGAGGGGTAAAATGTTGATTTGCTTGCCGAGGCGGTGCATATCCGGATGAACCGGGCGTGTACTGTCTCAGAGCTGTTCCTCGGTCAGGAACTCGCGCTCCGTTCGGGTAGAGTGCCGATACCTGGTTAATGATCCCCTCTACCGTGGGGGTTTGCGCCTTACGAGGCGGTTGTCCAACCCTATGGCTGATAGGTGGGGACTGGGTTTGGACTGCTGGGGCTGCACAACGGGAAATCCTGTTGTGGCGGTCAATCAGAAGTTGATACGTAGTGCAGTCTCCGTATGAAAGGCTCGTACGGAGCTCTGGACTCAGGCACTGTAACATCATGTCAATTTCTTGACATTCTGTGAGTTGCAGACCGGTTCGGTGGACAAGGGTGCGCCACCGAGACACGTATTGTTCGAATTCCTCCCTAGGCCTCATTCTCTCTACGGTTAGATCTGAAATAGAGGGGGTCCTAATCCTCTGGTAACCGTAGCGGCCCAAGAATTTCTCGCTTACAGCCGAGAAATTCGACAAATGATCTACAGGGAGGGTGGAGAACCATTGTAGTGCTTCTCCTTCCAATGATTTCTGGAAGAGGAAGACCAGTAGAGGTTGATTATCTAGAAACGGGCGTGCGTCTAGATAAAAGGCAGTCAAATGAATGTCTGGGTCTCCACGACCGTTATACCGGCGGAATTTGGGGATTTTGAATCCCTCCGGTAGGTGGACTGACGGGATTTGTCTCAAGTTATGTAGAGACATGTGTTTGGGGGCCGAGGGACCAGTCTCGGAGAGAATTCCCCGGATGGTATCGTCCAGTGTTTCTCCCCGGGGAGGGCTGCCTAGCGGTCCCGGGTTTGGGGTGGTCTGGTAGGGGCCTGGGGTGGGAACGGCTGGGAACATTGGATTTGCGGGGGAAAGGGGGGTGAATGAAAAGACACTCGGGTTGACCGAGTGACTGGGTGTTGGTGGGGCTTTGGGAGTGGATTTAGGGGTTTCGACAGGGGTTTCCTGTCTCGAGGTCTTGGCATGACGGTAGTTAACGAGGTCATGAAACATGTCCTCTACCGTTTGATACCCTAGACTAGCCATCCTTTCCTCTAGATTGGTCAGGAACTGTGTGGCCTGACCCTCTTGGTGATTCCTTTCCTCTAATATCTCCTCTTCCATGTGGGATTCCATGACGTAGAGTGGGGGGATGAATGCAGGTTAAAAGCAGTAAATAAAGCAGTAAAGGATTGCGCAGCTGTGTGCGACTTACGAAAGCAGTAAAGGATTGCGCAGCTGTGTGCGACTTACGAAAGCAGTAAAGGATTGCGCAGCTGCGTGCGACTTACGAAAGCAGTAAAGGATTGCGCAGCTGCGTGCGACTTACGAAAGCAGTAAAGGATGTTATAATGCACAGTAGAAGAGGATTTAATTCAATGAGTGAGAAACTCTAACCTTCCTAGAGGGTTGATAGCATTTTAGTCAAGTTTGTAAAAGGGGGCAGAAGAGGATTACCTTTTGTTGTTTTTCACGAGGGAGGTCCCACCGTGATCGCCAGAATTTGTCGGTGTCGAGAAATTGGTCTCTCGGCGCGTGTGTGGGGGTTCTTCGGAGGGTTCGGATCGGATGCGTGCTCTGGCGGGCTCGGCCGGATCGTCTCCTCGGAAGGGGTGAGGGTGTGGTTCCTGGTCGAGGCGCCCGACAGCGGCTCAAGAGGATTCAAGGGGGGGGTTTGTGATCGCCACCTGGCTTTTCTAAAAACAGGAAAGGGTTCGGGTTTGATCGCCTACGTGGGGAGTTTGTGGGGTCTCCGCTCTGAGACACGGATATACCGTACACAGAGGTGAAAAACAGGTAATCCTATTCTGCTCCCGGGCTTGACTAAAGGAGTTATGGGACAAAGGGGTGTGAGTATGGGGTATGTATAGGAAGGGGGCGGCTAGTGGGTTTGAGCCGTCTGGATTGGGGCGGCTAGGTAGAGTTAGCCGTCCAGGGTCTGGGGGATTTGGGCAGGGGTTTGGTAGGAAAAGGGTGGGGTCTTGGGCAGAGGCTAAGCTAGGTTTAGCCTGGGTTTATGGAGGGTGGGATGAGAGGGTATTTTATGTAGGGAATGGATGTTTCTCTCTCTCTTTCTCTCTCTCTCTCTTGGGATTTCAAGTGGGGGAGGGTTGGACAAGTGGGTTGTTGATGTTGTGGATTTTGTTGGGTGTGTTGGTTGTTGTTGAAGGCTTGGGACCTCCTCTATTTATAGTAAAAGAGAGGTAGGAAAATATCCCGAGGGTAATGGAGTGGGTTGGCTTCGATTGGACCTCTCATTAATGCTCTGGTTCTTCTGCCAGAGAACAGGTGAAGGGCGGCTAGTGCTAACTAGCCGCCCGGGATGGGGCGGCTATCATGACCTGCCAAACGTCCCATCTCTGACAAGCGGTGGCTTGGGTCGGCTACTTGGTTTGATCCGGCCAAGAGAGGGCAGCTAAAGGTCATGACCCGCCGCAATGATCAGCATTTAATATCGTTTTATGTCCCATCCAGGGAACTGGTCCAAAGTCGGCCAGGGGGCGGTTAGGGGGGCGGCTAGTGTAAACTAGCCGCCCAGTGAGGGGCGGCTAGTTATGGATAGCCGTCCCCTTCCAGGGGCTTTAGGTTTTTTTAGGGTTTTTGGTTTTGTTTTAGGTCTGGGTTAGGGTTTGGCTTAGGTTTAGGGTTTGGGCTTGGTTTTAGGTTAGGGTTTTGGGCTAGGGTTAGGGTTTCTGGTTTACCGAACCTTCGGTTCTCTTATTTGTGTCCACTTGTGGGAGATTTCCGTGTGTTACTTGAAGTATTTCCGTCTCTCTGGACGGTCAAAATTGGGGTATCTACAATAAGGTTCAAAAACAAGATTTAAAAATCATAAAACACGATTTCTACCTAAAATGAATAAACCTTAAACATGATGTATACTTAAACATATTCATTTTTAATCATGAAAGGCTTACAAACCATCTAAAATTTCATAATGTCCTAGTTATCACATCAGATCCGAAAATTGATTATATTGTAATGAAGATCATGAAAAATCCAATAAGAAAGCTTAAGAAATCATAAGTTGTGAGACTCAATACTAACAAATCAAAACTTGTAAAAACTTCATAAAATCATTGACGTAACACAAGGACCGAAATCATATAAGATCATCAAAGACTTCGAAGAAAGACCCATTTCTCTTGTTTGAAAACCTTAAAATTACGGTCGTATGAAAATAACATCCAAAGGAATTCACTATAAGTCAAAAACTTCTTTAAAACTTGTTGAAAGACACACCAAATCTCACTTGAACACTTCTTCCCGAGCTTCTCAAGAAAGGTGTCGAAGAGAAGAAGAAAAAGAAATTTTAGGATTTTATGTCTCAATGCAAAGGGAGAGAGAAAAGAGAGATTTAATACCGAAAACACGTGGGGGACAAATTTACGACACCATCAAACCCGAATAACCACAATCAATGCCACTATTCCTTCCAAAAATGATAAAATTTCAAATTCGAAATTCACCCAGATCGACGGCTCTTATAGAGCCCATCGCACGAGTACTCAACGGCTCCACAAGGATCCATCGTCCAATCACCCGATGGCTTCACCCAAAGCTGTCATCCAGGTGCCCGACAACACCTATAGGACCCGTCAGACACTATCTGACCCGATTAAAAGTCACAGTTGTTACAAAAGCTATGACCAACTTCCTGAGAGAATGAGGCATTCCCTCTTTTTCACCCTCCCTCTTTGCGCGAAATGAGTAAGTAAATGTGGTTCCTACTTGACTTAGGTTTGCTTAGGATTACTGGCATGTGCCTGTTGATGCACGAGATCACGCTTAACCCTTTCCTTTTAAGTTGATGATATCCAACGCATGTTAGGTTGTATATTACGTGCTTGCATGATTAATGCCCATGTATGCTTGTGTAACTAGGCCATGCTTTGTATGATATGTTGTTTATGACATGTGTTCATGCTAGGAGGACCCTTATAGTAAATTATTACATTATCGTGCATGTGGATTATGTATATAAACTGCAATAGAATTCTCCTATTATAATTGCGCATGTTAGATTAATCATGCCTACCTGTGCTAGGCGAGGATATAACCCGTTGTCGGGTTATACCTTAGTTAGTTAGAGTTCAAGCGATGTAATTGTCACCCTGTGTCACGCCCCTAGAGCGGCCGTCTCCAAGGGATGACAAGTGTATGATACCGAGTATGTCAAGACCAGATTGAATTACAAAATAACAGATGACTAAAGCACAAGAGATAACAACGGAAGAGTTTATATGTATATAAACAACACAAGGCCAAGAAACATATAACATTGGCTCTCAAAAGAATACACAATCGCCGTCCCGTGTGAACATAAGTCATAATTACAGAGTATATGATACATACCAACAAAAGCTACAAAAGACTTGATCAAAAAGGATCACAAAATAGCTGACAAGCTCTAGTCTGATCACCGAGAGGCACACAAAAAGCTCCTGCAGTACCCAAAAATCACTGATCCTTTCCCCCACCCTATGCAGCACCTGGAAGAAACCCATAACAATAGAGGGGTAAGCCGGTGAAGGCCTAGTGAATGAAACTAATTACAAGACACCTCAAAGTACAGTTCTCATCAAAAATAATTTATGAATGATTTGGTTAACACAAGCCGACCAACCTGAGTCCCATACCACAGGAGGCCAACTCACACTTACCTTATTATGTCCCTAACATAAAGACAGATCCGTCTGCGTCCCATACCACAGGGGATCCATCCCATGTTAGCAACTTTATAAGTATATATACTTTAGTGACTGAAATGTCACTACACACAAACGTCTCACATTATTCTCCTGTCGTGAAGTGACTTCTCCTAGGCGACCCACTTATGCAATTGCATCGGCTCGGCCAATACAAGGAGTATCACTCCACCCATTAAGTCCACCAAAGCCCGACTGCAACATAAACCACACCAATGGAACCCGCCTTAGGCATCATCAACTCACACGAAGCATCATAATCAGGGCTACCCCAAATAGGTTCGACACACATTAGTCGAGGCCTTATGAGATGACCCATAACAGGCAATGGGATCGATCCATCCGATCAAATCCCCTATTCCTAATGATGTCTCTAACTAGATGATGAAATGAAGATCTATAACACATGAAGAAAACATAATTTAACATGCAAGAGTTAACTATAATAGATTATGGTCATGCATACCTTAATAATCTTATACTTTTCTTAAACATGACTTAGCATAGAACTATCCTATCAGAATGCCAAGTTAGATCCACTCACCGAGACGAGTACTACGTCCTGCGATGAATCACATGCTTGAATATAAGGTCACCACATTTTCACATTGATGTAACTCCCCCCTATGATACACAGCATAATCAAATCAGCCAAGAACTAAAGCGTCCATGCATGAAAAACTAATCTAGAACACATTCAAAGGTCCTATCCAACAATTGCAAAGCACACCCTAGACTTCCAACTATGTCAATTAATTGTTCTACACCATCGAAAGTCATTCATCCATAGGCCGTACCACAATTAAATTCCCTATAAATCAACAAAAAAACAGCACACCAACTCAAAAATGACCTGGGCAGCACCTATAAAAAAACTGGGCAACAATTAAGTGAATCCAAAATCACTCAATTTCAACCAATTACATACCAAACTTCAAAATCATAGTCTATACCTCAGCCCAATCACATAGAACATGAGTTAGCAACTAAAACATCACAAAAATAATTCATCTACATAACCAAAAATTCATAAACTTCATAGATAAGATAATGAACATACGATTCTAATGATATGAAACCAAAGAATGAACCTTATGTCCTACAAATTCTCCAACTCACTCATAAAAATTCAACACTCACTAATAACACCACACTTTAGCCCCCAAAAGCACATCTAACAAATAACCACAACCATGGAAAAGAAAATAAGCGAAAGAAAAAAAAGAAGAAGACTCATCATGCATTAATAATAGCCCTAACTCCAACCTATCCTTCTTCTTCTTCTCCAAATCAAGAACTAAAACCCTAGAGCAAAAATGAATGTAATCTTTTCCGAAATAAGGATCCAAATCAACAAATCAAAACAAGTCACAAAAAGGAAATCAAAGGTTTAAATGATCTCACCTTAAACTCTCTTCAACCTCTTCTCTTCCTCTCCTCCTCTTCTTCTCTTCTATCTTTTCTTTTTTCCAGATCTAATGCTGGAGACCCAGCAAGAAAAAACCCACTTTTTAATTCAATGGAAGGGTGTAGAGGGAAAGGAGAAATGACAATACTACCCCTGACTTAAAATTCTGCACATCCTTTTGTAAAACAGTCATAACTTCTACAATCTAACTCCGAATTGTGCAATTCTACTTTCATTGGAAAGCCAAGAAGATTATCTACAACTTTTATGTTAAGCCAATCTTCAAAAACCCCTCTAACTATTTCAAATTATACAATTAACACAAACAGAGCTGCTGCCAGGTTTTTCTCATCCCCGGGGTATAATTGAAAAAATACTCATAACTTTTGCTACATGAATCCAAATGACCTAATTCCAATTTTGTATGAAAGCTAACTTAAAATTAAATATCCCATAATCAAAATCAAACCACATCATCTTAGATACTAACAAAATTTAATCCTATCATGCCACATATGGAACTTAGGATATAAGTCAAGCATACATAGGCCTAACACACTCCAAATGCGTGAAAATATGAAACAACACATGATTGTACTATTCATCACTTCTTCTATGATAATACTTGTGTAATACGACCATTACCATATAAATTATTAATAAAATGACATGAGGCCTAACATTCTCCCCCCCCCCCCCAATTTGGTCCTCCAAATCTATGTGAGGAAGCAGAAATACATATATAAACACACATACCTTAAGAAGAGAATAAATGAGAATAGGCCTCACGCATCTCATCATCGCGTTCCCAAGTTGCCTCAGAGCCAGATCGATAATGCCAACGCACTTTGACCAATGGAACGGTCTTATTGCGAAGCTTTTTCTCGCATCGATCTAAAATCTCTACAGGCTCTTCAGGGAAGGAAAGATCAGACTCCATTTGTAGGGGCTCAAAAGGAATGACATGCGAGGGGTCATGCAAGTAGCGGTGAAGCTGTGATACATGGAACACATCATGCACCTGCGCAAGCTGTGGGGGCAAGGCAATGCGGTAAGCCACCTCCCCGATGCGCTCTAACACCTCAAATGGACCAATAAATCAAGGGCTAAGCTTGCCTTTCACGCCAAAATGACGAACTCCCTTCGTTGGTGAAACTTCAAGGAATACATGATCACCAACATTAAACTGCAAGTCTCGACGACGATGATCTGCATAACTCTTCTGCCGACTCTGAGCTATGCAGATCCGCTCCTTGATCAATTTGATCTTCTTTGAGGTTTCTTGGACCAACTCCGGTCCCAGTAGCCGCTTCTCACCAACCTCCTCCCAACACAAGGGAGATCTGCAACAACGGCTATAAAGAGCTTCAAATGGTGCCATCTGGATGCTAGCATGATAGCTATTATTGTAAGCAAACTCCACCAGTGGCAAGTGCCTCTCCCATTCCCCTTTAAAATCTAGGATGCAAGCACGGAGCATATCCTCAAGGGTCTGAATAGTCCTCTCAGACTGTCCATCCGTCTGTGGATGGAATGATGTGCTAAATTTTAGACTCGTGCTCAGAGCTTTCTGCAACCCCTTCCACAACCTTGATGTGAATCGTGCGTCCCTATCTGAAATGATGCTGACCAGGGTGCCATGCAAGCGAACTATCTCCGCTACAAATAAATGTGCAAGAGCCTCGGGAGAGTCAACCATCCGCACTGGAAGAAAATGGGCAGACTTGGTTAATCTGTCGAGCACCACCCAAATGCCATCGCGGCCCGAACGAGTCCATGGCAATCCCGTCACGAAGTCCATGGTCAATTGTTCCCATTTCCACTGGGGAATTTCTAGTTTTTGAAGTTTACCAGCAAGGTGTTGATGCTCAATCTTAACCCACTGACAAATGAAGCAATGGGCCACGAACCTTGCAATGTCCACCTTCATGCCATTCCACCAGTAATAGCGACGAAGGTTGCGATACATTTTGGTGCTTCCTGGATGCACTGTATATCGTGATCGGTGAGCCCCATCTAAGATCTTCCTCCTCAACTCCATATCAGAAGGAACACAAATACGGCCTCGGAACCTCAAAATACCATCTTCATGGACTCGAAAGTTTGGTGAAATGCCACTATTGGCCTCTTCTGACCAAGTAACTGTAGCAAGGTCAAGCTTCTGGGCCTCCTTGATCTCCTCTAGCAGCATTGGTTGCACAACCAGCCTTGCAACAAGAACACCCCCACTGGACACCTGAAAACCAACTAAATTGGTTATCTCCTCCCAAAGCTTCCACTGCCTCACCGACAAACGAGCAAGTGAGCACATATGTTGACGACTCAGAGCATCGGCCACCACATTCGCCTTTCCCGGATGGTAGCCGATGTTGCAGTCATAATCTTTGAGGAGCTCGACCCATCGCCTCTGTCGCATATTGAGCTCTGGCTGCGACTGCAAATAGGTCAAGCTCTTGTGATCAGTGAAAAGCTCAAACTGCTCGCCATACAGATAGTGTCTCCATATCTTTAGAGCAAATATCACAGATGCCAACTCCAGGTCATGAGCGGGGTAGTTTTGCTCATGCTTCTTCAATTGCCGCGAAGCATATGCCACAACTCTCCCATGTTGCATTAGAACACACCCCAATCCTCTATGGGATGCATCACAATAAACCACAAATCCACCGCTTCCAAAGGGTATGGTGAGGACAGGGGCAGTGGTAAGCCTCCTCTTGAGCTCTTGAAAACTATCCTCGCACTACTGGGTCCAGATGAAGGGGACATCCTTTCGGGCAAGGCGAATAAGAGAACCTGCAATCTTGGAGAATCCCTCCACGAACCTTCGATAATACCCCGCCAAACCGAGAAAGCTTCGGACTTCTATGGGGTTGGTGGGTTGCCTCCAACTCCAAATTGCTTTGGTCTTCTCCGGATCCACCGATATCCCTTCACCGGAGATCACATGGCCGAGGAAGGACACTTGCTCTATCCAGAACGCGCACTTGCTAAATTTGGCATACAACCGGTGATGTATCAAAGTCCCCAAAACTGTGTGGAGATGCGCCGCATGCTCTCCCGACTCTTAGAGTAAATCAAAATGTCATCAATGAACACCACAAATGAATCCAGGAAGGGCTTGAAGATGCGGTTCATCAAATCCATAAATGTTGCCGGGGCATTGGTTAGACCAAATGGTATCACCAAGAACTCATAGTGTCCATAGCGCGTTCGAAAGGCCGTCTTGGGGACATCCTCTTCTCGGACTTTCAACTGATGGTACCCGGACCGCAGATCAATCTTCGAGAATACACAAGCTCCCTGAAGCTGGTCGAAAAGATCATCAATACGAGGAAGGGGATATTTGTTCTTTATAGTATGCTGATTTAACTGCCTGTAATCAATACACAGGCGCAAGGTCCCATCCTTCTTTCGGGCAAATAACACCGGTGCTCCCCAAGGGGACACACTGGGTCTTATAAAGCCCTTCTCCAACAGTTCTTCCAACTGCTCCTTGAGCACCTTCAGCTCTGATGGAGCCATGCGGTAAGGTGCCGTGGATATTGGCTCGGTACCTGGTAGAAGATCAATCTTGAACTCAACCTCACGGTCTGGAGGAAGACCTGGAAGTTCATCTGGAAACACCATGGGAAAATCTGCCATGATCCATGTCTGACTAAGTTCTAGGTGTGGAGCTTCTCCTGAGACTGTGGCACAAGCCAGAAACTCTTCGCCACCTTCTCTCCAAAATCTCCCCAAAGAGAGACCCAAGGATGGGTATTCACGATCTCCAACAAATCGTATCACCCTCTGGCCAGGTAAATGAAAGACTACCATCTTCGCATAGCAATCGATCGATGCATGATAGGTTGAAAGCCAATCCATGTCCAAGATGATGTCAAAATCTGCCATCGGAAGTATCAGGTCTGCATATAATTCCTGACTTGCGATCTCAACAGGGCAGTCACGGTATACAACTCTCGCAAGCATGCTACGTCCTACAGGGTTAGACACCTCAAGGATGACCGCTAACTCCTGCGGAACAAGACCTAATCGACTCACGAACGGGGACGAGATAAACAAGTGTGATGCTCCAGAATCAAACATAACATAAGCAGGGGAGTGCAAAAGTAAGACCATACCCCGAACAACGCCATCTGCTGCTCGTCCCTCCTCCGCGTTGAGCGCTGCAACTCGGACAGGCACCCGCTGCTGGACCTGCTGTTGTTGCCATTGTGGCTGCCTTTGAGGTGCATCTTGTCGCCCTAGCTGCTGCTGGTTATGTAGGGTAGGAGCCTGGCATCGCCCTAGGGCTGGACATTCATACTTCTTATGACCCGGACTGATGGCAGTGGTAACAAAGCAGCGGACGTGGGCCTCTCGCTTGTGGCTGGGCTGCGGGAAGTGGTCGGGTGGATGCAACTTCTGGTGCTGGAACAACAATCGGCTCTTGAGGAGGTGGACGATTATTCTTGTCCCCTTTGAACATCTTTCCCTGGCGCTGCTATGGGGAACCCTCACGTGGACGATTATTTCCTCGATCCATTCTAGCTAACTCTCTCTAAACCCGTATGGCACGCCCCACCAGAGTACTGAACACTATGAGGTCCAAAACTGAAACACGAGAGCGAATCTAGGGTCTAAGACCCTCCTCAAAGTGCCGACAACGGTCCACCTCGTTCGCCACCAAGGCTGGGGCAAAACGAGACAAGGAAGTGAACTCTGTTTCATACTCGACCACTGATCATGACCCTTGGATCAACTGCTCAAAATCTCGCACCAACTGTAGTTGAACAGGGTATGGAAAGTACTTCTCCAAGAAGATACGTTGAAACTCGACCCATGACAAGCGTTGTGCCCCACCTGCCCCACCACAAACGGGCCTTAATTTTCAACAAATAGGTGGCGAATGACACTCGCTGTGGATCGGTGCACCTGAATGACTCAAAAGTAGTCTCCATCTCAGCCAACCATTGCTCTGGAGCAAGGGGATCTGATACATCTCCATGAAATTCTGGGGGATGTAGCTTAAGAAACTGAGTCAGGGTATCCAATCGTTGCTGGGCTGCCACCCCAGGGCATCACCTACTGCATGTCCCATGGGCTCCTCCTGTACCCTCAGATCACCGGGGGCACCCTGAGCCTCGGACGCCTGTGCAGCGACCCTTGCCATCAAAGTGTCGATACGGCGTGACTGTTCGCCTACCATACGAGTCAAATCAAGAATGACCTGCTGCCATGCAGGGGGTTCCTGATCAGCCTGGGGCACAAGAGGAGGCTCTCCATCATCTGCAATAGCCATCTCTGGATCAGCATAAGCTCGTACCGTGCCACGTCTATGAGCAGACCGCCGCCCACGCGCACGAGCAGCCATGTCAGCTGTCCTATAGACTGGGTCTAAGATCAACAATGAAACCATATATAAGAAACGGACTCAATCAAAGAAAGAGATTTATTATGACTTATGTTCGGACGGGACCAGGCTCTGATACCATAATTGTCACACCCCTAGAGTGGTCATCTCCAAGGGATGACAAGTGTATGATACCGAGTATGTCAAGACCAGATTGAATTATAAAATAACAGAAGACTGAAGCACAAAAGATAACAGAGGAAGAGTTTATACATATATAAACAACACAAGGTCAAGAAATATATAACATTGGCTCTCAAAAGAATACATAATCGTCGTCCCGTGTGAATATAAGTCATAATTACAGAGTATATGATACATACCAACAAAAGCTACAAAAGACTTGATCAAAAAAGATCACAAAATAGCTGACAGGCTCTAGTCTGATCACCAGGAGGCACACAAAAAGCTCCTGCAGTACCCCAAAATCACTGATCCTTTCCCCCACCCTGTGCAGCACCTGGAAGATACCCATAACAATAGATGGGTAAGCCAGTGAAGGCCTAATGAATAAAACTAACTACAAGACACCTCAAAGTACAGTTCTCATCAAAAATAATTTATGAATGATTTGGTTAACACAAGCCGACCAACCTGAGTCTCATACCACAGGAGGCCAACTCACACTTACCTTATTATGTCCCTAACATATAGGCAGATCCGTCTGCGTCACATACCACAGGGGATACATCCCATGTTAGCAACTTTATAAGTATATATACTTTAGTGACTGAAATGTCACTACACACAACCGTCTTACATTATTCTCCTGTCGTGAAGTGACTTCTCCTAGGCGACCCATTTATGCAATTGCATCGGCTCGGCCAATACAGGGAGTATCACTCCACCCATTAAGTCTGCCAAAGCCCGACTGCAACATAAACCACACCAATGGAACCCGCCTTAGGCATCATCACTTTGCGAACAGGGTCGTCAAACCCACAATATTGGCTAAGGCTCTCCGTCATCCAACCACTCTGACGTGTAGCCGATTTGATCTACTGGATACTGTGGGCGTCGAGGATGAACCTTGAAAACGCTCCCTCGTGAAGGACACCCAGAGTTTACCCTCGCCTCAGTCGTAGGTGCGCACTCAACTCACACAAAGCATCATAATCAGGGCTACCCCAAATAGGTTCGACACACATCGGTCGAGGCCTTATGAGATGACCCATAACAGGCCGTACCAACTATGTCAATTAATTATTCTACACCATCGAAAGTCATTCATCCATAGGCCGTACCACAATTAAATTCCCTATAAATCAACAAAAAAACAGCACACCAACTCAAAAATGACCTGGGCAGCACCTATAAAAAAACTGGGCAACAATTAAGTGAATCCAAAATCACTCAATTTCAACCAATTACATACCAAACTTCAAAATCATAGTCTATACTCAGCCAATCACATAGAACATGAGTTAGCAACTAAAACATCACAAAAATAATTCATCTCCATGCCCAAAAATTCATAAACTTCATAGATAAGATAATGAACATACAATTCTAATGATATGAAACCAAATAATGAACCTTGTGTCCTACAAATTCTCCAATTCACTCATAAATATTCAACACTCAGTAATAATACCACACTTTAGCCCCCAAAAGCACATCTAACAAATAACCACAACCATGGAAAAGAAAATAAGAGAAAGAAAAAAAAAAGAAGACTCATCATGCATTAATAATAGCCCTAACTCCAACCTATCCTTCTTCTTCTCCAAATCAAGAACTAAAACGCAAAAATGAATGTAATCATTCCCCAAATAAGGATCCAAATCAACAAATCAAAACAAGTCACAAAAAGGAAATCAAAGGTTTAAATGATCTCACCTTAAACTCTCTTCAACCTCTTCTCTTCCTCTCCTCCTCTTCTTCTCTTCTATCTTTTCTTTTTTTCCAGATCTAATGCTGGAGACCCAGCAAGAAAAAACCCCCTTTTTAAGTCAATGGAAGGGTGTAAAGAGAAAGGAGAAATGACAATACTACCCCTGACTTAAAATTCTGCACAGCCTTTTGTAAAACAGTCATAACTTCTACAATCTAACTCCGAATTGTGCAATTCTACTTTCATTGGAAAGCCAAGAAGATTATCTACAACTTTTATGTTAAGCCAATCTTCAAAAACCCCTCTAACTATTTCAAATTATACAATTAACACAAACAGAGCTGCTGCCAGGTTTTTCTCATCCCCGGGGTATAATTGGAAAAACACTTATAACTTTTGCTACATGAATCCAAATGACCTAATTCCAATTTTGTATGAAAGCTAACTCAAAATTAAATATCCCATGAAGAAATCAAAATCAAACCACATCATCTTAGATACTAACAAAATTTAATCCTATCATGCCACATATGGAACTTAGGATATAAGTCAAGCATACATAGGCCTAACACACTCCAAATGCATGAAAATATGAAACACACATGATTGTACTATTCATCACTTCTTCTATGATAATACTTGTGTAATATGACCATTACCATATAAATTATTAATAAAATGACATGAGGCCTAACACCCTGCTTCCGTGTGATGCACTTGTTGGAATTCAGGAGAATTCCATGTTGTGCCACCGGTAGTTATGGTGTTTAAGCTAGGCTTACCCGTGCTAGGCGCATGTATGAACCACTATTAGGTTATGCCTTAGGCTTATTTTTGGTGCGAGAGCCGAGGTAACTCCCTGCGTCCGAGCAACGCATCTATATGGGAGTTCATATGTATTTGATAGCATCGGTAAGCGATTACCGAGAGTAGTGTTTTTTCATTGGGTCCGTTTATCGAACATGGAGTATTTCCTCCTAATATCATCCATGTTGAAGCGGCCAGGGTTGTAGCTGTCCTGATAGAGGGCCCCCACCTATAGGTACTATCGATGCATGCGACAAGATGTACTAATCATGGGAGTATACCAGGTAGAGGCTACCCGGGAGAGGGCTAATGAATGATATTGCGAGCGTGGAATCGTTCTCCCCTTTGTTGGATCTGTGTCGATGCTATCCGGTGTTGTAGCTGTCCTAACAGTGGGCCCCCACCCATAGGTACCATCGATGCATGCCGCAAGATGTACTGATCATGGGAGTATACCAGGTAGAAGCTACCCGGGAGAGGGTTACTGGATGATGAAGGGGGTACAACAAACGGATTTATCCCAAAAGTCCCTAAGGTCACCCCTCCGGGGGCTAGGGTGAGGATGAGTTGAAGTCATGTAGTCGCGTGTCTCTTATACCCATCGAGTATACTCTAGGTAGGTTACTCCTAACGCTTGAGGTATCATAGTGTACCTCTACCTCGTAGCGGATGGACTTGTTGTATCTCGTTATCCAGCAACACCATGTGTTATGGTTAACAGTTGTTCCTCCCCGAGAGTCCCAAGAGTCTCCCTCTGGGAGTGGGGTGAGGGCGAGGTATGGTCGCGTTGTCGCGTGACCTTGTTATCCTTTGGATTTCTACCCATATTTTTTTCCTTGAGAAATTACCTTGCATTAAATTGTTGTAATGGTGTTTGGTTTCCAGCCATTCACTGAGTTGTAGCTCACCCTTCACGTACTGTTTCTTCCACAAGGGCAATGTTGGGCGTGGAGCTAGAGTTTCCCTATGGCATGGTCTTGCATGCGTGGAGCGTCCCGTCTGGCGGTTGGCAAGTTTGAGGCTGTCAGTAGTCCTAGCGTCATTGAGGTATTGTTAATCGTGCGTGTTGCACTGGTTGTATTTCATTTGGACTAGACTTGGCTCTCACAGAACAATGATTGTGTATTCGGGTCTGTAATGATGTTTTTGGTTTACATACTTATTGATATTTTTGCTTCCACGTTTCAATTGAGTTATCAATTATCATTGTTTTGCCAGCTTTGTGTGTTATTTAATGAAGTCATTGCTGACCTCTTGTATAGATTACTGATATTATATATATTGTCACGTCTCGGGGACGGCCGCCCTGGGGCGTGACACAATAGATCTGTGGTTTTCAAGGATTTTTGGAATATGTTTAAATGGTTTTTATGTATGTTTTATAAATCCTTGAAGGTCTAGGGTTATCATGCTAGGTATAATGATATGTTGTCTCTCACGATTTTCAAAATATTTTTATAGAGTATATTCAGTCCTTATATGTACCAAGTGTTTTTAACGTTTCGTCGATATTTTTCATTTTTCCATAAGTTAGGTTTCAAATTGATTTTTTTATACAATCTTTGATCTATCACTTAAATGTTTTGTATCGTTTACATATTATATATTGATTTTTGACAATATGAATAGATCTGAGTTTTGAGAATTTGAATAAGATTTAATTGGTTTTATATACGTGTTTTGTGAATCCTTATAGACTAAGGTTTTTAATTGGATTTCTTACACACGAATGATCTTGGATAAATATTCCTTATTGATTTACATTGTTTAACACGACTCATATATGTACGTAAATGATAAAAGGTATTACATTGTTTTTAACAAAAAAATAAGAGGGGTTTCTATTTTATGTTTCTGGACGGCTCCATTAAGAGCCATCTGGTCTGCTTCTGGATGGTTCCCAGAGGAGCCATCGGTTCTATAATGGACCTATTGGAGCCGTCGACATGGTTCTGAATGGCTCCATTAAGAGCCGTTGGTTTCTGTAAAATCGGGTACCACCAGGTCCCATATTGTTTGTGCACCTTGTGATTTATTCATATCATTTTAGGGCTGGTTAGGTTGCCTTAGACTTAAGATAAATGGGTCTAGTGTCCTATAGAGTTTTCGAAAGATTTTGTCGACATTTCATGATGCTTTTAATTGCTATTTATGTATAAAACTAGAGCATTTCACCTTATCTAGGTGGATGCCTTATTACGTATTTGTGTCGAAAATATTAAATTTTGAATCTATCACATGCGTATATATTTGAAACAAAAAAAAATGTGTTGATCATGCATGCATTGCATCGCCTAGGTGGCGTAGCCTAGGTGGCTCTGTCTAGGTGAGTAAGGTTCATAACGGACTCAAGTCAAGGTCACTTCGTCTAGATGACTACATCTAGGTGACATGTCTAGGTGACAAGATTTCCATAGCGTAATCCTTATGACTAGGTGCCATGGAATACAGGCATGCGTGTCCTTTGCATTCATACGCATCATGCATTTGGACAGGATTTTGTGAGACCATGCATATTGGAATGAGAATTCTATTAAGTTATGGCTATTGGAAATATCATTTTGTTGAATTTGCAAGTGTCATTTTATTGTATATTGTGAATTATTTCTTAAGATATCTTATTTAAGTTTATTTTGAGATATACTGTATCATTGGGACCTAAAGGTCTATTCACTGAGCATGTGGTAGCTCACCCGTCATTTTCATTAGATATAAAGACTTAGATTGGTGGATCTCGTGGAGCTGCAAACGAGATCGTAGGTGCGAGAACGTTAGACTTGCTTGGTCGAAGGACTTGATAAATTTCATTTGGCATGTAATTGGCCCATCGTCGGATCATCCTAGTAACCATGTTTATGTTATATTGTATATCTTTTATGTATAAGTTATATCTAGATTAATTTGGAGTATTGTAAAAATCTTTGATTTTCTATTATTCTTAAAGACAAAAGTTTATTTTAGTATTATCTTATGACATCTCTGGATAAAAGGAAAAATATAGAACTCTGAGATTTGAGGAATTAAGTTAACGCAATCGAATTTCATGCTTTAAAACGGAGTCGTGGATTTGGGAGCGTTACATGAACTTACCCCACAAAATTAATAATTTAAACCGGGCTTTTTGTTGTACGAGTAGTTAATGTAATTTGTATATTCTATTGAGAACCATGTTTTCTTGTAAAAAAACTAAAAACCTCCTACCTGAAGGATATCTATTGAGTTTGACAATCAGTTTTTATGAGGATCATTTGTAATTTTATATAGTTAGCCAATATGTCAAGGTGTCTCATACCCAACAAATGATAGGGAACTGGACCCAACAAATGTAGAATCCATTTGTTGGGTTACTAGTTGAACACTGCAACAGAGGGAACTGCATCAAGGGGACCTTTCATGCCCTAGCGTGAAAAGCAATATGTGAATCAATGAATCAAACTTATGCTATCACACTGGAGGTTGTGTGTAATAGCTGGGATCCCTCTATTCCGGTTTATGCTAATAATTACATGTTTGGGTTGAAGGATAAGATAATTTTATGTTGTTTGAGCTTTTGGTCTTTATTCTCCCTGAAGTCCTACATTTGGTTTAATTTTTTAAAAGCATTTTCGAGGCATATTTGGGATTCGCGCTAAACATACTAAGTCTTCATTTTTTAGTCTCCTTTCATATAAAATTAGTTTGGAATTTGCTGGAGCTATATTGAGAAAGTTATGATTGTTTTACCGTTTCTACCCTTAGAAGAAGAAATCACGAGGTCTTATGTTCATCGCTATTTTAAATATAGTTAGAGGCTTCTTCTGATCTTGGCCTAAGACATAGAAGTTGTAGATATTATCGTTATCTTCCCAACAAAAGTTGTATCACCTGAAGTTGACTGTCCATCAAGAAGTTATGGCGGTTTGAGTCGAAGCTGTGCAGAATTCTAAGGGAGGGCATTTTGGTAATTTCCTGTAATTCTTAATTTCATTTAATGGGTTAGTCGGTGGAAGGTGTGTTGGTTATATATGGTGAGAGAGAGACAGAGTCCGAGACTCATTTCAAAGGGGAAATCGAAGGGGAAAAATTAGGAAAAGCTTCGTCGAGCAATTTTCGTGTTGCATTGCGTAAAGATTCTTGTTCTTTTCATTATTATTCTTTGTCTAGGCTTATTCTATTTCAATTTTGAATCAAAATTGTGATTTGGGGCTGAGATATAAATATGTTTTTGGGGCTTGAGAAATAGGTATTTGAGGGTTGATTTTACTGTATCAATTTGGAATTGTAGTGGGGATACTGTATTTTTTTTGGGGGAACTGATGATTTCTTCATTATTAAGGTTATATTTTAGTATCTGATTGAGAATATAATTTTATTAGTGGATTCCTTGTGCGTGGATTAGGAGCTGGAATAGGGTGAGTCCAGCTTGGGGTTGTGAATTGTGAGGTAAGTGACCCGACTTTTGCTTGTTCCGTTCCATTCCACATTGTATTATTGTAATTGACCCGACTTTACTTGTTCATTCAATTCCACATTGTATTTTTGTAAATAACCTAATCGATCGATATTTGCTTGTTCCATTCCATTCCATTATGTAACACCTGTGAATTTTATCTTATTTATATATTAGATTTAAATATATAAATAAGATATTTAAATTAAAATTAGTGTATTTTGTGTGGTTTTAAGTTTTGGCCAATTTAATGTATCATTATGGGCCCATTTCAGTTTGTAATTTTAAATATTAATTTTATATTGAAATTTGTATATTTATATTTTTTTAAGATTTTCAAGATCTTAAATGGTTACAATCTCATTAA
Source organism: Acorus calamus (assembly GCA_030737845.1). Lineage (NCBI taxonomy): Eukaryota > Viridiplantae > Streptophyta > Magnoliopsida > Acorales > Acoraceae > Acorus > Acorus calamus. The sequence continues at coordinate 10,677,778 of CM060865.1, read as the reverse complement.
CATTGGAGCTCAAAAGATTAAGTTTTGAGATTTCATTGTTATTGAATTTGAGGGACCCAGTTTTGAATGGTGAATTTCCTATAATATGCTGCAGGGACCTATCTGTAATTCGGATAGGGACCTATTTGTAAATATAAAACAATCCAGGGGTCGTTTTATCATTTTCGTTAGATTTGAGGATTTGATTTGATTTGTTTTGCTAGATACATGAGACATAAATTTTAAATTTCAAATCCTTTTAATTGTCAATTCCTATTTTGTTTATTGAAATATTATTTTTTTAAATCCATATCCTATCAAATCTTTTTAATAACCACTTTTTTTAAAATTTAATTTTTAAATCAAATCAAGATGTTAGACTAAATAAATATGAATATATGAGAGAGAGAGAGAGAGAGAGAGAATGGGTTTGGGAGAGAGCATCCGTGGGAGAGAGAAAGGGTTAGAAAAGAAAAGATAATGTGAGGTATAGTATTTAATTTTATTTTATTTTCTTCTGCTGTCAATCTTTTGATTTCTTATTATATAATAAATCTATGCTGAGGTGAATTTCTGAGTTTTAGTTAACATTTGGTTTTGATTTTTCTTTAAGGATTAGATATACTTTTATGTTATTGTATTTTGATTTTTTTTTATAAAACTAGGGTTTTGATATATTATTTATTATTGTTAGATCTATGTAAGGTTTTTTTTTAATTTTTGAGTCTTCATAAACTTAGGGTTTCGATTCATTATTTATTTTAAAGATTAGATCCATGTTTAGATTTCTAAAATATAAGTTTTTAATAATACTAGGGTTATGTTTTATACCTATACTTAATAAGTTTTATTTATTTTCAATTTTTATTGATTAATAGTTTATTTTATAGAAAAAAAAATGTTTTTGTTTTAGTTTATGAATTTTCGTTATTTTATTATTATTTTAAATTTTCTGGATTTTTGTCTTTTTCTGTGTTTTGTCTTTTCTGATTTTGTCTTTTAGTGACTGGTTATATATATGGTAGATTTTTATCCTCTTCTTAGGCTCTATTATATTTTCTTTTGTATGATTTATATGAGATAAATTTAGCTCATTAGGTATAAAGATTTATACCTATTGATTATGATTAAGGAAATTAGGTCTAGACTTAAATTATAGGTTTTAATTAATAATTTATTTGGTTTATCTAGGTTATAATTTTTGTTGTGGGCTTCATTCTCCAGACCTAGGGTCCATTCGAGGTGAGTAGGCCTATCGATTTATTTCGTGTGAACTTTTGCTCTATAACGTTGAATTTCATATGCCAATCATATTTGTGTGATATTATGTCTCATCCATGCATTTATATTTTGATAAATTTGCATGATTTGGATATTTTCTTCATATTGATCAAATTGCATTTTTGTTGAATGAAGTTGCATGATTTAATTCCTTCATCATGTCATTAAAATAGTATGAATTATGCTATTCATGTTTCAATAATTAACATAATACATTGTCCGATGCATATGCTTTCGAAATAATATTTGGATTAAAGATTTTCATTTCGAGACTTTTGGAAAATTTAGGACTAGTGGAGACAACCTAGTCCTAGGAGATTTTATCAAGATGCATATCATGACATATTTTCTGGAATAAATCCCCCCGTAGTATTTCGCCTTTGGGGAGGAAGGTCTAGGACTCGAAGAGTCCCAAGATCGGTGAGGGGTGTGGTAAAGCATTCCTTACAGCGGCGGATTCCTTTGTTTGGAGTCTGCAGCAACCGGGGCATCCTGTGCTGGTGTTCTCGTAGTGATGGTAGTGGCGACCCATCAGCGTCTTCTAGATCCGACGTCTCCTCGAGGGAGCTTTTTGAGCGATTTAGTCGCTTGGGGCTTGGCACACCTGTTTTGGGGAACGGTTCTTCCGATTGAGAACCCTACTCGGTCATATCATTTAAGCTGCATGATTTTTATGACGTGGACCAAGGATTGGGCCACGTGATTGCATTAAAATTATATTTTATTAAGCTCATGAATTTAATTTGATTTTTTTTAAAAGAAAATTCTTATTTTTTTATATATATAAATATATATATATATATAATGATATTTTTTCATGATTTCTCTAATGTGGGCCAATGATTTGGGCCACGTGTGCATTAAAATATTTTTTTTAAAGTTCATGATTTTAAATTGATTTAATAAAATAAAATATTTATTAAATGAAATTCTGATTTTCATAAAACCTTATTTTTATATGTAACTATCATATGAAGTAATTTGTCAGTGGGCTTATTCACTGAGTTAATTGCTCACCCTATTCGATATGGGCTGGTTGTTTCATAACCAGGTAGCTCATCTTCTGAGGACTAAGACAAAGCTTGAATTTTTCATACGCTTCAAGGATCTCGTCGAGGTAGCAGTATTGGAGAATAAATAATAGTCACGGTCAACTATTTGGATTTACTTTAGTTTAGATGGCTCCCACAGGGGTGGTTTAGTATGTCTTTTCATTCTAATATTTTGTTTATGTCAGACTCTGATAATTTGTAAGACCGTTAGTGGTTTGTAACTTTTGGATATTGTTTTTGTGTTTTATCACTTTCTATTTTTATTATATTAGTATTGTTTTTTTAAAAAAACTGTAAATTTTGGTCTTGTAATTGGATTAAATTAAGTAGCGACTCATTTACCGTCCGATAAGCGATTAGATAAATGTGGGACGTTACACATTATTTGTTCCATTCCATTCCACGTGGTATTGTTGATTCGACATTTACTCATTTCATTCCACCCCACATTTTATTGGTGTTGAGGCTATTCAATTGTATTTGATAATCCAGATGATTTTGATTGTGAGTACTGTATTTAAATGGCCTATTATTGAGACATATTTCTTCATCGTTGTTAGACTGTGGTTGTTCGAGATTCTAAAATATTCTTATAATTGGTCTATTTGTATCTTGGAGTTGTTCGTTATTGGATTTCAGTTTATTTTCCTTATTTATATCTCGTGAGCTTATAATTTACTTGTTAGTGTCGTGAGCCTTTCTTTGATCATAATGTCTCCATCCTAATGTCTTGCCATGAACCTATGATTTGTATGCTCTTGTTGTTTGACCATGAAGTCTTGTAGTGTGATTGGCATTGCTGCTTCTATATTACCTCTTGTGTACTTAGAGTTGGATGACCATAGACCTTACAGTGAGGGTTGAAGATTGCCTCCCTAGCGCGCATAAGTATGTACGGTCCAGCGAGGGGGACTTGAGAATACCCTGTCATGCCTGGGCGTTCCGAGGGCCAGGTAGTGAATCCGCGGTGAGCGTTCTGAGGGCCACACGCGAGGTATGGTGGATATCTTGGACAAAGGGGCCAAGATGGAGTCGTGTAGATGGTCACTCCTACGCTTTGGACATTTAGGGGCCAGAATTGTGATTCCTTTATCATTCTTGTAGCACCGTGACATTTTCAGGGCCATCAGTGATTTAATTGACATCCTTTCGATTAATGGATAATTTCAGAGTATGTGCTTTCAATCCAATTGTGATGCATCTTGATATTTATTGGCCTTATCAGTTATGAGGTGTTAGTTTGAGCTATTCATTCCTATTTTTATATATATTAGTGATGTTATTGTTTTCCGCTGATGATCATGCAGTGGTCCCATTTGTCATTATACTTTGACCTGGTGTTTATTGCGATGACTAAGCTTGACTTTGATATTCATGCCAAAACTAGCCATTCATATATTACAATGACCTCCAGATGATATGTGGGACTAACTCAACCAAAGGATTTCATGGGGTTGGAACTGGTGAGGGTGACTTGCCCGATAGGACCCAATCACCTCTAGAAGCTAAAGAGGAAGACGATGTTGAGGATGTGCATGAAAATGCCACAAAGTTATGATGTTCCAAGTTCGCATGATAACCCATGGATGACTGAATACAAGAGGTCCTTAGAAGACCTCAATGTTGGCAAGGGTGAAGGTGAGGGGAGCTTAAAATTCAGGAACTTGGGGAAACGTCCAGTTCCCACTGTGCGGTCAGATAGTGTGTAGGAGCCAACAATTGGCAATAAGAAAGCATCAACAAGTTCTGGGAGGAGGAAGAGAAATGCCAAGGGGAATGATGGCATTGTGATAGAGTTGGTGGACCTCACTAGACTAAGGGTGGATGCCTTTAACAAATATATTGATAAAAAGAAATTTGATGACGATGAACAATTAAGGGAGTGCTTGAGGATATTATTCAGCTGTGATGAGATTGATGACATGACTAAACTGAAAGCCTCCTGGCATCTTCATGATGAGAAGAACTAAGTCTGCTTTTTGGAGTATCTTGATAGAATTAGATTACTTTGGATCAGGACTCTAAGTGCCTGAAGATCTCTTCATGGACATGGGATGGGGAGATTTCATTGTGTTTGGCTTAATTTCTTCCAGTATAGTTGTATCACATCATTTTGTTCATTTTGTCCAAATTATGTGATATAAAAAATTTATAATGTTATTAGATATATAACCCCAATAAACATGTTTGGTAGTAATTATGTGATCTATGTTGTATGACTTTGAATACCTTTTTTCGGACCATATGATGTTACATGAAATGATGTATTGATGTAATTCAGAAATGTTCCTGTTTTTAATCATAGTACAATGGGTAGATCTCTCTCATGCATCATTCACCTCAATCATTCGGATTGTTCCTATGCTAGTTAACATGTCTGTGTTCAAATATTTTTGTGAAACCCTGTTGACAAAGGTTGTTATGTGTCATACTGCAAGTTATTAGATGTCTGACTGTTACATGAGAATTGAGTTCGATTGTTGACTTGCTGAGAGTGATTAAAGCCGACGAGATATATTATCTTATACTCTATGTAACAAAGTTAAGATCATCTCATATGTCATGTTATGGCGTGTAGCATTCCTTTAGGCTCAAATGCAATAAATTCTCGATTGTTCAAGAATGCATGGATCATAACAAACCCATTGACATCACAAATAATGTGATCTATGAATTTATGTGTCTCATTTAATCAGTCTTGCATACTAGGACGAAATACATTAGTACATGTCATAGTTTATGGATCGACGACGAGCTAGGCGAGCCTTCATGAGGGAAATGATTCTTACAGACGAGCTACATTGGGACTTGTAGTTAGAGTACATCATGAATTTACTTAATTCGGAAAGGCAACCTTGTATTGGTAGGAGGGTATGTCGAACTGGTGAACTACTAGGTCATGTTTTGATCCATGAGCTACTAGGAGGAAATGAAGTTCGATCGTACGAGAACTTCAGAATGACACTACAAATGTTCCTCATGCTTCGTGACACCCTCATTAGTAGCGGATTATTGAATGACACTTGGGGTTTAAGTAGCACTGAACAACTTGGGATTCTTCTGCACGCAATAGGGCATGGGGTGCCGAATCGTGTCTTGGCAGAGATATTCCAACATTCTAGCGAAACAATAAGCCGACACTTTAATAATGTTTTGGAAGCAATTGTTGGAATACGTCATGACTACATCCAAATGCCCCAAAGTACGGTTGAAATACATCCGCATGTGAGGTCCAATAAACAATTCTATCCTTTTTTCAAGGTACCTTCATATATAAATTTGCAATTGAGTATTATTTGTATTAGACGTTAAACAACTACATTGCTGACTTTGTTTATGTCACTTTACCAATAGAACGCCCTCAGTGCAATTGATGGGACACATGTCCCTGCCTTGGTGAATAAATTCAAGGTTATGAGATATAGGAATAGGAAAGGGTTGATCTCACAAAATGTTATGGCAGCATGTTCCTTTGATCTCCAATTCTAATGTCGCTGCAAGTTGGGAGGGTTCAACTAGCGATATGAACGTTTTGCAATGGGCATTACATTGGGATGGATTGATTGCATAAAGATTACATAACTAACAGGAAATGTAAAGTGTTGCTATTGGTAATGTTAACAATTGATACATATTACAAATGTATGATTGATTGCAGGAAAATATTATGTAGTTGATTCAGGCTATGCCAACACATCAATTTGTAGCACCATATTGAGGTAATAGGTATCACCTGTTAGAGTTTGAAAATCGAGGGAATCGACGATATGTTGGTCCTAGTGAGTTATTTAATCATACGCATGTGCAGTTGCGCAATGTGGTGGAGCGTGCCTTTGGGGTGTTGAAGATGAGATTCAAATGTCTCTGATTTACACCCCACTACCCCTTTTCCATTCATGTGTGTATAGTACTGGCATGTTGTATCATCCATAATTTCATTTGACAAACCCAAGACAATGACATATTCTTCAACATGACCCAAGATGAAATGGAAGATGCCGGATCAGAAGATGTTGAGGAGGGGATTCCATCTGTCATTGAGGACATTCGATTGAGGGATGAATTGTGCGGTTTGATTGCTGGGCAATTATGGGCATGTCGGCAGGTATATAAGACATGTCCATGCATCAAGTTTTGCAGCTACGACTTTCTTTTCATTATATTATTTACCGTTCTTCAATTGTTTTTATAGCTGCAGTGGAGGTGATCCGCTATGCTGGGGCGGGATCTGGTTTGGGGGTCATTAATCCCCAAGTATACCTTTCAATTAGCAACTTTTCTTTTGCTCATGTATTTATTCCAAATTTGAATACATTACCTTCTCATCCACATGTTATAATCTCTCACCATTACAGTCACTTAATGTATTGCAATTCAGTTGTTTATCTTATAGTTGTATTATCTAATTTGATTGTGTAATGATATTTATAATGTTTGAGTAATGCAGATATTTAGCTGGCAATGGGACGATTTTCACTTTATATTGTTGCTAGAGGTAGAAGAGATGGATTATATTCTTCTTGGGAGGACTTTGAAGCTCAGGTGAAGGGATTCAATGGAGCTATTCATGCTGGTATGCGTAGCATTGAGGAAACTAATGACTTTTTCCGTCGACATGGAGTGGCTCCAGTTTGTGCTTTGCTCAATCCGACTCCCAGAAATCCAATCCACTCGTGGTGATGAACAAGAAATCCCAGCCCCAATATTAACCAATGCGCCTCCTTTTACTGAGCATTCTACCGCACCACTATACTGCATCCGATGAAGTTGGGAATATATGTGGTGTGCCTTATCCCTACCTATTTCTTGGTGTGCTACTTTTTATCGTCGTACTAGTAGTTTGTGTTCTTCTAATTAATATGAAACTCATGTTCCACCTCTTTAGCATTTATACTCTCTACTTTGTTAGGACTGGTACCCTCCCTTGTTTTGGATGTCTTGCATTAAGTTGATGTAGTAGGAATATATGACGTGGGAGGGGTAAGTATTATATGTATGAGTTTCTTTAAACCAAGTCAACTTATTGACAGTTACATGACTAAGTAACAGTACCTACTAGAAAATTCAGTATATGAATTATGTTGGTCAAATGCAGATGTTGCTTGTGGGTGCTTGTTTGTGGATGATCAAACGTGTTGAACTATACCTTCCAAGATATGAGCCTATTCCAAATGTTGGTTTTCACTTTTATCTAATATTATGCACATGTTGTTTATCACATTATGTCGTGTGTCAATACACGTATGTTAAGGTTGGTTCTTTACAAAGTCATATTCTTTAGTAATCATCTAAATAAACAGACGAATATCCTGGGTTTTTTGTTTGACTGCAGAGCCATTTGTGAATGAATGGAGGTTATTATTCCAAATCAGATCATGTTAAAATTGATGTTGTTCATAAATGTAGAAAATTAATGAATGAGAAGCTATAATCTCGCCAGTCAAGTTGGAGGATCTAATTTTACATGCATGACCTGCTATTGCCCCTCCTCATCAAATATTTGTACAACCTATTCAATAATTGGAACATAAAAAAATTCATATGTTTGACGTGAGTTATGGTGCTCTATGTGCATGGAAGATTTTAATAAAACATAAATATACATTTTAATTATACTTGTTTTTATTGAGGTATTTTAAAAAAATGTATCCATCAACATATCCACATCTTATTCAAACATTAATTCAATATCATCCAAACAACTCACTGTTTATTCTTACATTTCCCAACAAGAATGATTGCATATTTAACTAAACAGAAAATCACCTATTCCAATTCTATCCCCAGTTATCCTCAAATACTTCTATACCCATGCATAAATCTAATTCGGCATCCAAACAAGTTCTAAAGGTCAAAGGTTAAAATAATTATTATATTATTCATTCAAATGTACGTGGATCTTTAAATATAAAAACACACAGAAATAAAATATTTTGTGACATTTAATGATGATTATTTTACTGTTTTATCAATATCTATATTGAGTGGATGGAAAACATTCATTGAACAATTTTACCCTTTAAAATGATAAAAATCCATTTTTGTCCATCAACAAATCTTATCTAATAAACCCATATGTTCTCTACTAAAATATTCTTTGTTATCTGTCATATAAATAATATTTTTAATATATATGTAATACTTAAATTAATATATTTTACAAAACAATTTTTGCTCACATTTTTATTTGAGTATTGTTACACCTAGTTTTTTTTTTCAGCCCCAATTTCAGTCTTACATGCGTCAATAAAAAATTAACAAAACATATACTCATATTAACAAGGTACATGCACCGATATAAATTTTTAATATTTTCTATAAATGTATCCATACAATTCATTTGAGTATATGCTTCATGTTTTATAAAAGCATGTATCTCATTAGATTAGATGAGGTATACTATTTTCAAAAAACTCAACGTGTGTAGACTGGAATTGGAGCTGAAAAATGGGTTGTACATAACACTATCCTATTTGATAATACACACACACCAATTATTAAATACCAATTTATGTATTAACATACCAATGTGCTACACTTAATATAATGCTTTTAGTAATATTGCATTAATAAAATTTAATAATATTTCACATTAAATAAAATTAATATTAATATCTATAATAACATTATAATATTAATTAGCAAATATAAAATAAATTACATTTTATTAAAAGTTTACGATGGTCTTAAATATAATAATATGTGTTAATATTAAAACATATATTACTATAAAATAAATATTTACTATTAAAAAGATTGAAAATATTATTGGCCTTAAATATAAAAATGTATTAATATGAAAATGAAAATATATCAATATATATTATTAAATTATAAGTATTTAATGTTAATAATGTTAAAAGTATTATTTGTATGTTTATGGCAGAGGATTTTTTTATTAAACATTAATAAGATTAATAATATTTAATATGTTGAAACATAATCAATTTTTTATATTTAATAATATTTGTATTTAATATTTTACTAAATTTTTGGGTGAATTGGCTAAATATCCCTGGACCCAACTACCAATTTTTCATGTGCCCCCAACTTTTAAAACATTTTTTCTGTACCCCCGCAGACCAAACCCTTTACTTTTTACGCCCCTCTTCTGCCACATCACATTTCACTTCCAATATTACCCTACTCCCTAAAAACCCAAACGCAATATCAAAATCACTTATTCTTCTTGCCTAAATCACCCACCGCCACCCGAAATCAAACGCTGTTGTCCCCCTTCCACATCCCTGCCGTCGGTGCCCCTCTTCCACATCATCATTGACAGTTACTAAAAATAAAAACCATTTACATATTTTAAACAACCATTTATAGAATCGAAACAATCCAATTACAAAGACTACAAAAAAACAAAACCTATTAATTCAAAAAATACCCACATTACATACTCAATGTAAGTACTACCATTTCATAACTTTCACAAACAACAATATTGGTTGGAAAACAAAGACCCAAAAACTGAGGTTTTGGTTGACTGACATTGAAAAAGTGGCATTGTTAAGCCTATGTGATTTGGGGGCACCCCCATCTCAAGTTGGAAAGACTTGCAGAAATCTTTCTTTAATTGAAAAAAAAGCAGTTGTTTTAATCGATGATGAGGGTTTTTAGAAGAAACCCTATCCAGAAAAGAAAAATTCCAATTACATACCCAGTGTGACAACTACCATTTACATAATTTTAATGATAGTTTATATTATGTATCTGGCCTTATATTCTGTGAATGATTATTTCTGTAATTTCTTAGTACATTTTTTGTAAGTCTAGTATATATGTTATCATCGTTGTTTATAGATGTTAGCTTAATTTTTCTAATCACTGATGTTTATACTCATTAATTTGATTTACATAACTTGCTATTGTTACTTGAATCAACTTTTGTTCTCTCTCTTCTTGCATGACTTTATCATTCATTTGTAAATACAACTCAACTGATTTACTACTACATTTCATTGCCTAAGATATGACTATCATGCATCTTCTTAGTAAAAACTGAAATTATATATTTATGTTTATCAAGTTGTAGTTATATTTATCCAATTGTAGTTATGTTTATCAAGTTGTAATTATATTGTATTTATTACATTAGATATGTAATGTGAGTATTTATTGAATTGATACGTTTTATTCTTGGTAGCCTTAGTAATTTGATTGTTTCTTTTCAGTAAATGGTTGTTTAAGTTATGTAAATTGTGGTTTATATTCTGTAACGGGGCGCAACGATGGCCGGGATGTCGAGGGGGGGGGGGGGAGTGACGGCTGAGATGTGGAAGGGGAGTGTGGACGGCGCTGGGATGTGGAGGGGGGAGAGGGGGGCGCTCATTTGGGTGGTAGCACGTGATTTGGAGAAGAAGAAGATGAAGAAGAGGTGATGATATGTGTATTTTGAGTGGTAAAACTAGGTCTATAAAATGTGGTATGGTCTGCAGGGGTACATAAAAAATATTTCAAAAGTTGAGGGCACAAGAATAATTGACGATCAAGTTTAGAGGTATTTAGACAATTCACCCTAAATTTTATCTCACAAGGGTTCGCTGCGCCGGTCCCTGCCAATGTCTCTCTTCCTCGTAGCCCTTCCCCCAAGACAAGGGATTTCTCAAGACGAGTAAATGTCAATCCTCTAACAAAAACCTCCGATGCACGGTGGAAGGTCGATAGTTCCTCAGTGGTTGGAGGCCAAGCTCTGGGATAAATAATTGTTCTAATATAGGTAAAGAATGATAATTGTTCTAATATAGGTAAAGAATGATAATTGTTCTAATATAGGTAAAGAATGTCATTTTTTGTTTGATTATATTTTTAGTTATTATCATTAAAAAATATAATAATAAAGTTTTTGTTGTTTGATTGATAATGAATAGGTCGTGGATAAGAAGTGAATAAGAATGTATAAAAGACAGGTTCCTGATATAATAGAGGTGACAAGTAATTTGACAGTAGACCCCTTTTATACCAGTAGAATAGATTAGGTGAAATAACATAATTCCACGGAGACCTAGAATACCAATACAAGCTTATTCGCATCTATTTTGACACAGCTATACCATTTTATTCCTTGCAAACAATCATTTTTTTATCATATTCTCATCTATTCCTCCCTTATTCTCTCATCCAAACAAGGGCATTGAAGGTCAGGGAATATACACTCGATTGCAACCAAGGCAGTCAGCCCTCTAAGGTTGTCCTTGTCAAGGGTGACATGTCTTGGCTTGCTCCCCAACCTCTCTTGGTCTTCTTTTCACTATTCTCCTTCACCTCGCCTCAGCCCACCACCCCCTCAATCCTCCCTTACTCAATCTTATACCTAAATTTTATTAAAAATTTGAGTAAAAATTTCATTTAGTATGAAGTGTCTTCAATCATCGCTTTATATAAAAGGTACTCCAGCTTCCTTTATAAACAAAGCCCAAGATTCTTCAGAATTAAAATTTCATCTAAACTATAGAAAAACTCAAATCTCTCAGAAATCATTCATTCCCAATCATAAGTAAATCATTCGTACCCAACCATTCATGTGAATGAAAGTTTTTTTTTCTTGACGACTCCGTTTCCATAAAAATTGGGATACATGTACAACTATCCAACCACAGATTGAGTCGCTTGTTGACGCCTCTTATATAAACGTATAACTTATACCATAAGAAAAATAAAAATTAAGCACATTTATCATACAAAGATTGAGTAGCCCAGAAAAAACAACCTACTGTTTCTCCTGCAAAAATATCCCCAGACTGAGTTGAGAATTCATATATAATTTATAAATTAGCTCAACCTGAGGCAGCAGCACCTTTCTCATCTTCACTCTGCTCCTCTTTTGCAAACTCTTCGATTAACATTCGCTGTCTCTGTGTTAAATTACTGCACAGGAAACCTCAAAGTCATGTGTCAGATGAGAGAACCACATACATATAAAAGGTTTTATTTTTTATTCTCTAGGTAAGAAAAAAAACATTTAATAATGGGTGGAAAACTTACGTTGGAATGACAACGTTAAAATGGACATACTGATTCCCATAGTCATGGGAGTTCCTCGGTTTTATTCCTGGAAGCATAAAGTGAAATATGATGAACTTCCTCCCAAGCCAAACAAAGTCCATGAGCATACAAAATTTGTAGACACTTAGCATGGCATTTCAGTCCACACACCTTTTCCCTTCAGAACAACCTTCTGACCTGGTTGAGTGCCTTCTCTAACCTGCGAATCACCAAAAAAGGGAACAAAATTGAAAGATTGAAATGACATAAATTCAGCTGAATTGTTACTGTGAGGATGAACCTAAAATTACTAGTTTCATACACAAAACATTGGCAAGTATTGTATCACAGAAATAAAAATTGTAGCATGTGCGCGCGAAGAAAGATTAGATACTAACCTTAAGAACAACCTCCCCTGTAAGAGTTGGAACCTGAACAGTTCCGCCCAAAAGTGCCTGCATAGATGAAAAAAATAATAATTAATATTATGATATTGAAACTTTGGGAAAAGATGCAACCTCCGGCCCACAAAGGTGGCAATTATGATTAATTCAGATGTTTTATGACGTGATTTGAACATTCATATGGATAGAAAATAAACGTATGATTAGATGAATGAAATGTCCATTGTATTTAACAAAAATATGCTTCATGCTTGCTTTGTATTCTGCATTACTTTTATGTGGGGTTTGGCCTTGTTATCCCTCACTTACTCTTCTAAACAGATCTACAAACAGCACAAGTATATGGAAAGATCTCTTTTCTTTCTGATTTGAGAAACTGATATAAAGTGGAAATGGTGGGTTTCAAGTCTCCAAAGAAAAACGCTCTTGAAAACCTATAAATTAGGATGTGAAATGCAAAATTAATATCACATATTCCGTGCCATCTTGCTATGTCATCTCTCCTCTTCACTATTTCTATGCCTTGATAAGTGATCAGCTATCACCTCTTCATTTCTGTTGTAAATCATTCGAGAGAGTTGGAAGGGCACCATAGGCCTCAACAAAAACCCAGTATTCATATTCATCTCTTTCATCAGACATGGATCTTACTACCTCCATACCAATGAGTTCAAATCAGGCCATGTCATAGAGTCACTAGAGTATCCTAAATTGTCAACAAAGCAACATCTGACCGACCATCAATGAAAGAAGAAATCTTCATCGCCAAAGCTCAGTGCCACATGTCCACCTCAAAACATGATCAAGCTCAATGAATGAAAGCTATTGAGTGCAACTGAGTACTGATACTGGCAATTTAATATCATTGATCACTATGATGCAAAAACTTCTCTTATTCCAACAAAATATAATTCACAAGGAGTAGCAAAGAATAGAAGAGTGGAAGTAATAGAAAGATGGATGGAGTTTGATAAGGTGAATATTCCATTAATGAGATGAAGTGCCGAACTACACAAAATATTAGATTATCATTGAAGGAATCAATATTAAGAGAAAAGGTATTGCATTGACACAGTGCCATCCCAATAGATATTCTACTTTATCCTGTATACATTTTTCAGCGGTCATAGTAATTTAAAAATTAGGGATGAAGTGATAGACAAACGAAAATATAGTCCTCACAACAGCAAGTACAGGAAAGAACTTATTTACAACCACTAATTACCTGAGTAATATTTAGAACAGCATCAACATGTATATCAGAACCTTCTCTCCGGAAAACAGGGTCTTTCCTGACCTGCAAAAGACATCTGGATTGAGCTTCCAAGCAGCAGAAGTACACATAAATCTACTCATTTATCACATGAATGTGCAACATGTTATACCTTAATTGTAACAAAGAGATCACCAAGCTGATTGCCATCAGGATCGGCTCCACCTTTTCTCATTAATCTTATAGTGTCACCATCATCCACTCCTGCATTCATATATAGATTTGAATGGAACCATGCATCATTTGAGAGTACATGACTCAAGTTTGACTATGCTTTTAACAAGAAACTTATCCAGGACCTGAACTTCCCTATTATATAACATCATTATTCTGAGTCCAGAGAAAAGAATAAGATGCAGTGATAATTGGAAGTAATCATCGAACAATCAAGAATATATGCTGCACTAGAATGTCATCATTTGCTTAACCTTTGGGTGCATTCTGCTTTGATCTTCTGATGCCTTAGTTTCAACATGTATCAATATACAATGCGAGGACCACATTCACCATAGAGATGCCTCTAACAACTTAAGAAATATAGAGAGGGTGTGTATGTAGAATGCTTGGTTATACATCTTGTAGCTCCTTAGAGATTGGGGATATGTTCACTTTGGAAGATGGTATCAGTGTTGGAAGTCTGTTATCGTGTGAAATGGTTGGTACTTGTATTAAGCATTTAAGGGGTGGTGATATATCTTTATTTCTTACTTTTTTCCTTCAACGAACCCTCGTCTCGTCTCATCTTGTCGAGGGACCTTGTTTCATTTCTTAATGAGAGTTTCCCAGCTTTATTATCCAGAAATATATATGCCTCGAAAACTTCAGGCCAATTAAGCTGAGATACATTCAACAATGACTCAGATTGACCTGCTTAAATTGCAAAAACAACTGATTTCTTAAAAGAGAACATCTCCAAATTACCTGGCATTACATCTAACTTGACTGTCTTTGTTCCCCTTACAACTCGCTCTCCCTTACAGGACTTGCAAAAGATCTACAGAGATTTGGGCAAATAATAATAAATAACAAACAATTAAAAAGAAATATTTAGTTCCAACCCTGCTCTAAAGAATTATAACCTATGCAACGCATGTAAAAAGAGGCATACCGTTGTAAATTTCCCAGTTCCACCACATTTAGGACATGTGGACTCCACTCTGAACACGCCCCTTTGGGAAAACCACTGTAGGTTAACCAAAGAAAGAAAAAAAATTAACAATTGCAAGATCATATGCATGATATCAACTATGAATGTTGGACCGGGCAAACAGGCGGAGGTAGCCTTCCCAACTCGACCGTAAGGTCAGCCACGGGGGGTCCATCCGATATCCAAAAAATATATATATATATATATGAAAGTTATGAATTTATTACAGTTCCAGAGCCTTTGCAAGTTTTGCATGTTTCAGGTTTGGTTCCAGGAGGAACACCAGACCCACCTGTAAACAGGATGATACACAAACAATAGCAATGAAAAAATTGTGAATAAAAAAAAATTGGACATTGATAAATTGGAAATGACTTTAATTAGTAGAGAAGAATAACATACCGCAGGCTTGACAAATCATGGAGGTTTGAAATGCTAAATTCTTTGTGCATCCTTGGACAGCTTCCATGAATGACACCTCAAGAGAAACCTACACAAAATTATGTAAACAATAAGATAATAGCAACATGCGAAAATGAAAATACAAACAAGTGGTCAAACAATAATGCAATTCATCAATGATAAAAGACAAAACTTTGACATTTACCTTGACATTTTCGCCTCCAATTCCACCTTGATTGAAGACATTTCTAAAGAACTGGTCAAAACATCAGGCATATAAAACATTGGATATAAGATAATATGGCAATTATATAAATACTCTACAAGTTATTCATGAAGAACTGAGTGCAAATATACACCATAACTTATAAACAGATATATATATATATAAATTGTACGTGATCCAACTCTTAAGCAAAAATATTTTAAATACAAAACTTCAATAAGTATAATTTCTATACATGTAAACTAAAAATACAAAGGTGTCTCTAGATAAGGGAAAGCACAAGCAACATTTAAGTAAAAAACTGCAAGACGTATAATTTCTCAACATGTACAGCAAACAAAAATTTCCCCACATAAGAGAGCATAACTAACCGTGCATTAATATCTCCTAGAAAGAACTATAAATGGCTCACATCCATAAGTCACCTTTTTTGGCGAGACAATGTTGTGTCACCCTTATATCATGACCTCCATGTTTGATAATAATAAAAACATCTACATGCAATGAAAAATCTAATTCCATATTTCCTTCCAAAGGGAAAAGAACAGAAAGTGAAAGGATTATTATAGGATTATAGAACATGGGAGGTTAAACATTGACTTGCATTCCAAATTTGGGGTTTCATATCCCCATGAAAATTTGTTGCTTAATGCAGCTCATTTCTCAAGACAAGATCCTCGCAAAGGTTAATCATATGAATGGACAAATGATGAAAATATTCATTGTTTTTTTTTTTTTTTATAAAAAAAAAGGTACAACCTACCATGATTCATTATGTAAATCAGGAAACCATTGTCAGATTACGTAATACCCACACCACACCAAAGCTATAGAAGTCTAGCGGTAACTACCACCAATACCCAGGCCACCACATGCACACCCTCACTCAATAAATAATCTCCCGTTTACAAAATCCACCAGCTCCGCTCTAGCAACAGTAATCGCCCATTTATTTATGAATCTACCAGATGGCTCCCCCAATTTATTGCGGATTTTAAGGTGAGGAAGAGAATCTAGAGATCACTTTTTCTATTTTTGTCTTGTATTGCTACAATATGGAGCAAGATTGGGCTAGCAGTTGAATCTCATTGTGAATTCAACAAAATAGAAGATATGTGGGATTAGTTTTGAAGATGGAAAAGAAGTGATAAAAGCAAGAAAATAAATTTTCAAGTTTTCATCCCTCATTCGGATTATTGCGGAATATGGTTCACACATAATGAGTTTTTTTGAAAGAAAAAAAGTCTATGTAGAAAATATTTGGGCAGCAATATTGGCATCCCGTCAAGCATGGGTCAATGCTCTACTTGGAGAGCAATCAATGTCAAAACACCATGGGGGGAGGATGGAAAGGGATGTAACAAAGATCTACACTTTACTTGTCAGTGATGATGATATTGACAAGTCCAAAAACTATCCAAGATGCTTATTAAATATAAATAAAGTGATGCTCAAATGCAAGCTCCAAAACCAGGAACTCAGGAACAAGTACATACATCACCTCCAAAACCACCGAAACCACCGAAGATATCCTCAAAACCACCAAATCCAGCACCCCCAAAAGGACCACCACCAGATCCACCTCCTTCCGCAGCTCTTTCAAACCCATCGGGACCAAGCTAATAAAGCAAAAGGAACATAAAGTT
Source organism: Acorus calamus (assembly GCA_030737845.1). NCBI lineage: Eukaryota > Viridiplantae > Streptophyta > Magnoliopsida > Acorales > Acoraceae > Acorus > Acorus calamus. The sequence continues at coordinate 10,660,378 of CM060865.1, read as the reverse complement.
AATTCCAAAAGGCAAAATCCACAGCAGAGAGCAAAATAAATAAATGTACAAAAGATAAAGCTCAATAATTTAATTAAAAAATAACATACCACCATATAAAGAACAATAATTGGCATGCACAAATACTACCACCCAGAGATGCATCACACCAAAAATCTTATGTGCATTTAAAGATCGCATAATAAGCATCTGAAATTGATAAAATATGTAAAAGATGCATGAATTTGTTTTGAATGCCTCATTTGGGGAGCTCTCACTCCTTTGAAAATTCATTACTTCATGTGGTAGTTTGCAAATAGATGGTAATGGTAATGGTTGCAAATAGATGGTAATGGTAGTTTGCAAATAGTTTGCAAACTGTTTGCAAATAGTTTGCAAACTATTTGCAAATGGTAATGGTAATGGTAATGGTAGTTTGCAAATTGTTTGCAAATTCATTACTTCATGTGGTAGTTTGCAAATAGATGGTAATGGTTGAAGTGGGCTTGTCAACAGTTGAAAATAGATGGTAAAACAAGGTAACTGATTGAAGTGGGTGCATGATGGTAATGGTATTTGCAAGCTTTACAATAAGGAAGAGGAATCAATAGAAAACCTTTTCCTTAGGTGCCCTTTTAGTGCTCAAATTTGGGAGAAGGTGGGAATGGCTCTCGGGTCCTGATGTTCTTTAATGATATTTAAGGAATGTGGCGGTATTTCCAAAAGAGGAGAAAGCAAGGAGATCGTAGTAATCTTGTAAAATTACAATATCTTATTCTAAACGTGGTATGTTGGTGCTTATGGATGACACAAAATGATTGCATCTTCAATGAAAAGAGGATCTATTTGGAAAATACTTGATTGGCAATTTCCTCAAACCTAAGAAATTTGATAATTTTGATATTAGGAGTGGATACACCATCTACAATTATGGGTAATTTATGGTTCATAGATGAAGGTTAGGTTAAATTTCTGGGAAATTTTCCCTTTTTCGACAAGTTCATCTCTCTTTATTTTCTTTTAGTTTCCCCTTATCTTTTAATTAATTGCACAGATATCCCTCGTCTGCCTTTGTTCGGGGGCACACTATATTTTTAATAAGATGGCTCCTATATTTTTCTCAAATAAAAAAAATTCAAATCTAATGCTCGGGCTAATGTAATAAAAATGAGTAAACAAACAAAATGTGCAACAGTACCTAATTAACTTAGCTTCAGGCTACAAATATTCAATACATGGAAAGTTGATTTGAACAAAAAATATATGACATTTCAAAGGATTAAAAAAAAAAAGTTAAAGAGGACAGCCTAGTATATGAAATTCAAACAGCAATGCCATAAAAATACAGTATAAGTTCTAAAATAAAGAACCACGAAGCTTCACAATTTGATACAGTTACAACAAAAAGGATAAAAAATGTGGAAAGTATGAAGGATAGCATACAATTGAAAAGAAGATATTCATGATAAGTTAAACAGGAAGGGAAAGCTAAAACTGCAGGGGTAAAGAATCCACCACAAGTACAAAATTGGAGAAATTCCATAGACATCCAGAAAGTAAGTTGGTTCAAACTACAGACCTATAAAAAATAACATGCTCATCAATTGATGTGGAGTTTGTTGATGTAAAATACCATCAAATGAGAATAATAAAGTACCCAAATTAGTTAAACGAGTCTATCAAATGCAAAGTTGATGTTGATAGTGGATAGGGAAATAAACCTATCAAGATGTTTAGAAAAATAGAAAGTAAGCAAAAATATAATGAAGGAGAGACAACTTCCCAAGCTACAAAGATTCCAAAGTAATCCTAACATCCAAGAGAAAGCAAAAGGTCTATCTTTCAATAAAATAAAGGCAACCCAAAATTTTCTATTCAAATCTTGTGTAAAAATAATAAATAAAAAAAAAAAATCTTGCGCCCGCACGTGTATGCGGACCGCTTATGCGGGTCTTGACTGCATATTGGACCGCTTGGCCTTACGCAGTTCGGTCTTTGGACCGAACCACATAGACCGCATATCCAAACAGCGGGTATAAGAGTAGGAGGAAAGGACAGACCAGAAAATTGAGTGATCAGAAGAATGACAGACAGATAGAGAGAAGGGGGGTGTCAGTATGTGAGAGAGAGATGCGAAGGAGAAAAGAACATGTTAAAGAGACAGAAAGAGATTGGAAGAACGAGATAACTTTTCAGCAGTAAAGTGGTTCTTCTATCAAACAAAGCGGGTTACACTTGTTACAAAAAAAATACAAAAAACAAAGCTGGCTACAATTCAAAAGTAACTGGGACTAGATGATTGGAACTGATCTCAGCATAGACCAGTACTGACCATATTAATGCTGTAGTCCTCAACAGTATCAAACGTGCCAAATGTACCCACATCAAGCTTCAGCAAAGTCAAGTAGACTCCCCGAATATAATATTATTGCATCATAGCAATAACTTAAAATTTCAACAGAATAACCACAAGTCTCATCCCACCAAATTGGTGTCTGTCATGCAGGGCTTCTAAAACAACTTTACAAAAAAAGACAGTCTTACAACTGCCCCTCTATCCCACACCAATCCTGTTGTTAGAACCAGATTCCTGGGAGAACCATTGATGGCCAAATAAGGTGATCAACCACGACAAACTAAAGGGTAGAAAAAAGTATAATAATCATTATGTGGTTCCAGAATTAAAAAGAACACTTAAAATATATTCTGATTTTCCTCTTTGAGGCAGTTAATCAGCCAAATGGGCAAATTGAAACACACCAAATTAATGACAGCTCACAGTATATTAACACTTTAACAGGGAAAAACAGTTCATGTAAGGACTAATGAACAAATAAGGGGTTGCCAACAGAACATATGAACATGCATTACCCAGCAGTGCCTTTTGAACTGTTAGAGCATCTCCAAAAGCCTCCCCAATGTTTCCTTACATTGTGGGGAAAAAAAGGCTTCCTATGACATGTAGGGAGTCTCTTTTTTTTATCACTCCAAAAGCCTCTTTATTCTTATTCTATCTTCATTCCAAATGACCAATTTACCCATACAAAACGCTGCGATTCACTGATATCCAATTTCAAGACCAACCAGATCACAAATCATACACCAAAAAAACCTTCATTTCGAACTAAAAATCTCGAATCAAAGGCTATGGATCAAAGCTCAAAAAAAAATCATAAAAATTCTCAACCACCAGCAACAAAAATTAACACCACCAATTCACAAATTTCCCACCTTTAAGACCACCCAGATCACAAATCACCCAAAAAAAAAAAAAACCTTCATTTTATGACCTAAACACCTCGAATTCAAAACCAAACCTGAAAGATCCACTTGTTCATGATGATGACGGTGACATTGAAACCCCACCACTGGAGGATCGCAAGCACGGACCTGATGACGCTCCACTGACACAAGCTCTTCTCCTCCATCGGATCCAAACCTTCTCTCCCCGCTCCCCACCGAAACAAGAAGAACCACTTACAATCAATCGGACGACGGAGGGTGGCAGAGGACGAGATCGACTTCCATTCGAGAGTGAACTGTTCGGAGAGTGATTTGGGGGAAGAATTTGAAGGCGTCTGTGTAGTGTGTGACGGCTGGCGGACGGACGGACGATGAAATCCAAGATTTTTTTAAAAAATTTTTAGGATTTTTAGGGTAGAGAGGAAGATGGAATACAATTGGGGGAGATGATTTAAAAAATGGGGAGAGAGAGAGTTGGTTGAAAAAAAATGGGGTTTTGTTCAAAGGGGTAAAAAAGTCTTTTTGCATTGTAGATTTCCCTACAAGGCTCCATATATGTATGGAGCCTTATAGGAAAAAATATGGTAGGGAGGGGTGTGGGGAGGCTTTTGGAAGTGGATTTTAAGGTTTTTTACTCCCTGTATAGAGAAAAATGTGGTGTAAGGAGTCTTTTGGAGATGCTCTTAATGACCACAAATTTGAAGAATGTGACTGAATAAACAATGTCAGACATCAAGCTTGCATTTTAATAGAAAAAGGACCATTTTGGTTCACTCAAGATGCATCTAATTGATAAATTTGTCAAAGATTTGTTGAGATCCAATATCACATACATCAACTTACTTATCAATTTGTCAAAGATTTGTTGAGATCCAATATCACATACATCAACTTACTGCAAGTCATCTCAATCAATTTCACTGTCAACCAAACCCAAATCTTCTAAGATATTCATTGCACGGTAATTAAATTCCATCAGGAAAATGAAACATGTAACATCAATCAACATTCCCAAAAGATGGCACATCCATGCAACATGATTTAAGTCACGCCAGTCATACTAAAATCAAGGTTCTACAACGCAACCAGTCTCAATCCAAGTACAGATAAACAAAACTCAACAGTAACAAAATATTTTATCATACTGATACAACTACTGGCGATGTGTTCATGCCTTTTCTCCACACAAAAAAAATAAAAAATAAAATGACATTTTTATGAAACAAATCCATACTCCAGTCAAACAAAAGCATAAAATTTTACAAAGCTGTTTTACATAGTTGCATTCTGCGAGAGCTAGCACAATAAATAAGCACAAGATTTTTATCCATGCTGTACAAAAACAATAGATAAAAACAATAGAGTATACAGAAGGCAATAAGCACAAGATTTTTATCCATGCTGTACAAAAACAATAGATAAAAACAATAGAGTATACAGAAGGCAAGGCACCTGGTCGTAGAGAGATCGCTTTTCTTCATCTTTTAGCACCTGCAACAAAGAAGGCATTTTGGTTCTTCCATGATCTCTTCTCCTCTGATATCTTCCAAAGATTATACATTACCACTAAACTCAAATATTTTTCTGCATAAATTGTATTACCTCATAAGCACGTTGAACTTCTTGAAACTTTCTCTCAGCATCAGCATCTTCTTTATTCGTATCAGGGTGTAACTTTTTGCAAGCTGGGAAAATGTATGGCAATTTGATGAATGTTATCAAAATGATGAAAAAAATGAACCAAATTTTACTTCACAAATATTTTCATCAGCACATAAACTCTCACCAAATAGATTTTCTATAAATATCAAAATCCTACTGTTCATGGCCGAAATGGTAATTAATGACCCTAATCTAATACCTGGATCAAGTTTGAGAGGATCTAAACAATCCACTATTAAATTATGTAACTCAACTTGATCAATTAATGAAACTTGGTGTCTCAAGCAAAATGAATGTTTTGGGTTCTACAAACTAAAATTTGCATATAGACAGACAGTAACTTTCCACTACTTTGTACTCCACCTTTTTGGGGGAGTGATGAGAAAACCAGCGGGAAAACCCCATTGGGCACAGAATAGCCCCAAAACACCAAGATTCAAACTGCTCCACTACTGTAAAACACCAAAGGGCTTTCATTAGAACAACATGGCTGGTAGAGCATCTTCAAATCATTATTTAATCAATTCTACACTAATATTTTGTGATCCTTGCTCCCTCATGAGAGAGTTTTCATCTTATTAGTAGAAGATTAAACCCTGAACAAAGGTAATAAGGGATCTCTGAACATATCTAAAGAATAAATATTAGGGAGAAGAAAAGGAGCTCAAACGAAAGGGAAAGCCCTTTCGGGGGAAGACCCCAAAATGTCATCTACCTAACCAAATATTGCTCATAATAGTTGAAGGTGAATCCACTTCCAAAATGTAACTCAATCTTGAAGCATCAAGGATATTGCCACCCAAGTATCATCCATGCAAAACCTCTTACATTTTTTATGAAATGGTAGGCACTCCCCTCATATTAATAACGGCGAAAGCCCAAAAACTTACAAAGCATGAAATCATTCCTCTTAAATGATCATGCAAAACCTAGTCCATTGAAGCGATAGTTTGGTTAATATTCATAACATTAAAGTTTCATCCTCCAAAATTTGAGAGAATCCATTCCTAACAATCATAAGAAAAGCATACGGACCAGATCATATATAGTCCATTGTGGTCCTGTTACCAATCCATGAAACGATCTAAATTTTGACATGAAGGATGATCATAAAGCACCTTCTAGTGAAACTTCAATATGCAAGAGCCATGTGAACCATGTAAATTCAAACTACATGTTTGGTAATGTATGGAGTTCCAATAATTAAATGTGAGCTGGATTGTAATGAGGAGATGCATCTTTGTTTATCCTTTGTAAAGTATTTGGATATTCTTCAATCCTAACAAAATTGGTGGATGTCACATCCTTTTTATGCAAATGGCATAACCATATAATTACAATGTCACCAGTGCAAGTTTCATTTTACAACCTATTTAAAATATACTCCAAACCCACATTTATCTTCTGCTATGTAGTTAATTGATATACAATCCAATATGAGCAGACATATCCTCAATGAATATGATGCAGCAAGCACTGTTCATAATATTCGTCTATGATTTTCAATATACATCAATCAATCATTTCAATCACCGATCTCTCAGCATCCACATAAATAATAATAACAACTAGAACTGTAAATGAGTGATGCCAATTAATATAAAAAGTCCACAAAGAGGCCTGATGTGATCAAATACATCTGAATGGGGGGTCCAGCCTCTAGAAACCAAGCAAACAAATTGAACAAAAAATGCACCATACAAGAACAACATGTAAAGATAAAAACTAACACTTACCCCATAATAAGCTTTCTTGACTTCCGATGCACTCGCGCCCTTATCCACTCCAAGCACTTCGTAATAATCTCTCACCGCCGTGGGTCGTGTCGCTACAAACCACAAGCACAAAATCAACACAAATAAAACAATCTTTTCGTAATCCAAACAAAAAAAACAATATAAAAAGCTCACCATGAATCGACCTGCTGGTGCACCAAATTCCGCTCAAACGCCCACACCATCTCCCATCCTTTTGTGTTACTAAGCAAATAAAAAAAAGACCCCTTTGAGTGAAACAAATAGTAAAAAAACACACTTTCATATTAAAAAAGGCAACCTTTTGAGGATTCATAGAAGCCCAAGAAGAATTGCGAGGCCCCGATAAGAACGACCGGCATCCCAATCGATGCAAAGGGTGATCCACCAACTACAGAACAATCAGAACATTAGAAAATCAATGAAAACCCAAATTTATACAATCGAAGGAGAGACAGAGAGTGCACTCACGGCGACTGGAGGGCCCTCGCGGAGGCCGCGAGCGAGGGACTTCCGGGCGAAGACGTAGGCGAGCCTGGCACCGTTGGATCGAACCATTGGACGGTCTGTGATGAAGAGAGTGAGAAACCCTAATTTTCAGGTTCGAATCGAGGGAGGTCTCTCAAACGCCCTCAGAAGCCTCTAGAAGACGAAAGAAATGGAGGCCCTCCGTTATATAGGGTGCGGGTTTCTTCGGTCTCTAATGGGAGGAGGGTAAGTACTTTTTTATTGTTTTGTTCCGCCATAACAGCTGACTGATCCTCCCATTGCATTGGAATTTGGAAGGCGTGTTTATCCCACCAAGCATTTTTCTCATTCCACCAATCAAAAATCGGTTTACTGTTCCCACCAATCCAGTTTGACCAAAATCGGTCACCATTTTAGGTTTTGGACGACCAGACTTGGTCGTCATTTCAAGTTCTGAGCGACCGTAATTGGTCGTCATTTCAGGTTTTGGGCGATCGTAATTGGTCGAACAGGGTTCAGAACTATATTTACTTATTCTTTGTTAACAAATAAATTTTTGGGTTTATCCACATATTCTACATTTATTCTTTTATCCAAACAACAGCTAAGGGACTGAAAAAAATGTAAATATATATACTTTCAATTAATTCAAATTTTTATAGAAAAATATTTTATTAGACAAATATATATCATTTTTAAGCTTCGTTTGAATTCGTAGTTAAGATGATTCTTTGTTTGAAAACAAAAAAACCTATCAGTTGATCCAAACACATTTTATATTTGGCTTTTGAAATTTGTCTGTAAGTTATGTAAAAAAAATGTTCTTATATTCTACATTTAAGAATAATGATTTATTCTCCCTATATTACAACTAAGACTTGGAGTAATATGAAGGATTCAAGGAGGATACACATCGTGGGATTATGTTTTCAAGAAAAAAATTATAAACTTTATTACAAATCCTGTTCGACCAGGTTCGGTCGCTCAAAACCTGAAATGACGACCAAATCCAGTCGCTCAAAACCTGAAATGACGACTAAATCCAGTCGCCCAAAACCTGAAATAACGACCAAGTCCAATCGCCCAAAACCTGAAATGACGACCAAATTTAGTCGAACTGGCCGGATCGGTGGGGATAGCAAAACATCGGGTTTTTTTTTTTCCTGACTGGTGGGGTAAGAAAATTTGTTGGTGGGACTAGACGTGCCCAATTTGGAAGGGCTTTCATATGTTTTTTCTATTTTTCTATGTGCCTTGAGTGGGGTGTATGGTTACTTGGGGAAGGGGTCGCTCATTAGGGTGCCCATTTTATTGGGCACGTCTATCCTCACATGCTCTTTGTTTGATAACACAAAAAAAAAAAACATATATAAATTTAATTTGAACATCATTAATCCCACCAACCATTCGACAGTCGACATGTCAACCTTCCTTTAGAACAATCGACAATTGGTCTATAAACATTTATGTAACAAATTCGACAGTCACCCTGTCAATCTTCTTTTATAACATTCGATAGTCTTCGTGTCAACCTTCCTTCACAACCTTCAACAGTTGATCTATCGACTGCGAGGGCTTGTTCAACTTTAACAATGTCGAACCGAAATATTTTTTCAAAAGAAGATTTGAGACACATTAAACTACATTCAACATTCAATGTACATCAAAATATCAATACATTCACATTATATTAAATACTCACATTACAATCACCACATGAATACCAATAAAAACACTTGAACCAAAAGCAACAGCTAATTCTTTCAACCTCATTGCATTTGCATGCAAAACTATTGAATAAAATCAAAACCAATTAATCCAATCTTCATACTCTAATATAAAACCACCCACATTAAATAGATATTTAAAAAAAACTCCATCTATCTCAAAATCCTCACTCCATGAATTTTTCTAAAATCTTACAAATAACCATACCCATTAACCCAATTCTCACAAGGCCATAAGCAATTGATAATGTTGAATGTGGTCAAATGTATCTTAGGTCTTCTTTCGAAAAAATATCTGGTTCGACATTGCTAAGGTCAAAGGTTGTAAAGGAAGATTGACAAAGCTATTGTCAAAATTTGTAAAAAAAAAGGTTGATAGAGAGGCTGTCGAATATTGTAAAGGAATGTTGACAGTGTGACTGTCGAATTTGATAAATAAAGGTTGACATACCAACTATCGATTGTTCTAAAAAAAGATTAACAGTTTGACCGTCGAATAGTTGGTGAGATCAGTGATTAGGTAAATGGTTAGTGGGAGTGGATGTGCCCTTTTATTTTAGTCACCACCTTCTTTACCCCACCCACCACATGCCTTTTGATTAAAAAAAGATAAAATGTATTTGGACCTCTTAAATTTTTTGAAACTTACATAAACACCCCATGTGTTTTAAAAACATGTAATTACACCCCCCTATCATTATTTTTTCCATCAAGATGAAACTTAAATAACTTGAAATTACGGGTATACCCTCTGATTAAACCTTCGTGTGTTTAACTTTTCATCTTCTTCAATTGTTGTGTTGTTAGGACAAAAGTTGCATTATCGTGGAATCGGCCAGAAGGTATCCATCTTCACGTATTTTATGTTTTCCTTGTCATAACTAATTCCAATATTAATTTAATTTCATAATTATGGAGCTCATGGTTCTGGTTATATATTTGTAGGATTGAAAGAGGAAGAATAACAATGAAAAATCAACAACAATAACGCGAGGAGCTACTCTTCACCACGACCCAATTTTATCCACTCTATTTCATGCATAAGGTAGACACTCCACTTTGGGTCTCATTTTATTGGAAAAAGATACACTCGGTCACGATTACCGACCGAAACACAGATCTGAAGTGTTTTTATTTTTTTTAAATAGTAAACATCATCTAATGAGGTATATGCTTTTATAAAAAGTGTATATCGTTCCATTTCAAATTGAATGAACCCATTTTTAGCAAGTGTAAGAAAAAATTCAATGAAGTATATACATCATCTAACGAGGTATATACTTAATTAAATCTGTAACGAGATATATATGATCTGTGTTTTGGTTGGTAATCGTGACTGAGTGTAGCAGCACTCCATTTTATTTGTGGGTAAAATATCAAGGTAGAGGGGGGATTTTTTTTTATATTTTGATGTTGATAATTTGATAGATGGGGTTCAAGATGAATTTAAATGAAGATTTGATAATTTGATAAAAGTATTTGCATCCTTGAAGTTTCAAGATGAAGAGGAATAGAGCATTATTTAAATAAAGATTTGTTTAAAGGGGTAAAACGGTTAATTTCAGGTTATTTCTCTTTCATCTTAAGGGAGAAGTTAACTACAAGGAGTATAATTATGTGTTTTTAAAATACAGGGGATGATTCTGTAAGTTTCGAAAACTTTAGGAGGTTCAAATGCATTTTAACCTAAAACATAACAAACTCACCAACTCACCATCTTATAAAAAAGTGGCTCTATTTGCGCCTCTCAAATATTTAAGTATGTCCCCTTGTTTGTAGGCTCCCCATGTTTTGATCATTTTTTTAAGCCCTAAATATTTAAACACCTAAATAGATTCATTAGTATGACCCTTAATATTTTCTCTGACCAAAGCCTAATCTCCTCCCCCATCCCTGTCTGACCCAACACCAAAAAGAGAGCCGACATCGCCTTCAGACTCACCAAAAAGAGAAGACCTGATCCACTAGAAGAAATACAAGCACTCAATCAAGATCCTCCATACCCAATCTCTCTAAACTTCCACTCACTGTATTTTGTTTGGTGCCAAACAATTACCCAATCAAGATCCTCCTCACATGTACAACCCATTCAAATTTACGCACTTCCACTAAAAAGGGAAATGTTCGTTGCAACACTTCAATGTCAGCCGCCGCCACCCTCACCACCACCAATGTTCGCTTCAACTAGGCCTCAGCAACGGCCGGGCCAGGCCAGACCGGCCCGTTGAAACAGGGTCCAAGCCCGCGAGCCTATTTGACCAACGGCCGGCCCGTGGAAGAAGGAGAATGAAGCCCGTATGAAGAATCAAAATAATCAACGTTTCGGTGGTGGCCAGAGGACGGATAATCGAAAGAGGAACTTCGTTGACAACAATCAAGGGCGAGAAGTGCACGGGAAAATCATTTGCTACAACTATCGGGAGCCGGGACACAAGTCTATCGAATGTCCCCAACCGTGGAGAGACACTCGTGCATGCCACAATTGTGAAAAGCTGGGAAATCGTCAGGCCGACTGCACTGAACCAAGAAAGACGCAAAGCGGAGCGCCAAGGCAGCAAAGCATTGGAGGAGCAAGAACTTCAAGTTCTAATAATCAGACACAGCCGCGTGGACAGGTTCATGCCCTGTCTGTGGGAGATGTTCGCGCGACTAACGAAGTCGTTCAAGGTACCGTTTCTATCACTGGTTATGATGCATTTGTACTATTTGATTCTGGAGCTTCGCACTCATTTGTGTCTGTCGAATTTGTTAATCGTGCGAGTCTAGTGCCGAGTTCTCTTGAGAGACCTTTTATTGTTGCGAACCCTACTGGAGAGTTAGTCATCATCCGATCTATCTACCGAGGGTGCATAGTTCAGATAGAAGACCAATGCTTGGTGGTGAATCTCTTACTCTTGGAGATTCAAAAGTTCGATGTCATCCTTGGCATAGATTGGCTCTCGGCCTATCATGCTAACGTGGACTATTTCTCAAACACAGTATCATTCAAGATTTCAGGGCTACGAATGTTGCGATTTGTCGGCGATGGAGGTGTTGGACCATTGGGTCTTATTTCGGCAGTGCAAGCACAGCAACTTCTTAAGAGCAGTTGCATGGGGTACATAGCAAGCATTGTGGATACTAAGGCGGTGAAAGCAAGTATTGGAGGAACATCGGTGGTCGCCGAATTTCCTGAAGTCTTTCTAGACGATCTACCGGGACTACCACCTGATCGTGAAATTGAATTTTCTATCGATCTAATTCCTAGTACGGAGCCAATATCAAAAGCCCCTTATCGCATGGCACCTACAGAGTTGGAAGAATTGAAGGCTCAATTGGAAGAATTACTGGAGAAAGGATTTGCACGACCAAGTGTATCTCCTTGGGGTGCACCGGTATTGTTCGTTAAAAAGAAGAACGGCTCGTTGCGTCTATGCATCGATTACCGTCAGCTGAATCAGAACACGATCAAGAACTGATATCCTCTTCTAAGAATAGATGACTTGTTTGATCAACTTCAGTGAGCTACGGTCTTCTCCAAGATCGACTTAAGGTCAGGCTATTACCAATTAAAAAATTAAGAAGGAGGACATTATGAAGACGACATTTTGTACTCGATATGGGCACTATGAATTTCTGATCATACCTTTTGGGTTGACAAATGCCCCTGCAGCATTCATGGACATGATGAATAGGGTCTTTAAGCCTTTCTTTGATGAGTTCGTTGTTGTCTTCATTGATGACATTCTGATATACTCAAAGAACAAGGAAGAGCATGCTGAACATCTTCGCTTAGTGCTTCGAAAGTTGAAGAAACATCAACTCTATGTGAAGTTCAGCAAGTGTGAATTCTGGTTAGAAAGCGTGGCATTTATGGGTCATGTTATCTCTGAAGCCGGAATATCAGTCGACCCCTCGAAGATCAAGGCGGTGATGGAGTGGAAGCAACCGATGAATGCTACGGAGATTCAGAGTTTTCTGGCTTAGCGGGTTACTATCGAAGACTCGTTTAGGATTTCTCAAAGATTGTGGTTCCATTGACCCGTCTAACTCAGAAAAATGTCAAGTATATCTGGTCGGAGCAGTGTGAGAATAGTTTCCAAGAGTTGAAGCGGAGACTTACGTCTGCTCCTATTTTGACCATTCCGTCTGGTCCTGGTGGTTACATGGTGTATTGCGATGCTTCCCATCGAGGCTTGGGTTCTGTGTTAATGTAAAACGGGAAGGTAGTCGCTTATACATCTTGTCAGCTAAAGCCTAAAGGTGCATAAAGTGAATTATCCCACTTATGACTTGGAATTGCCAGCGGTAATCTTTGCTCTAAAGATTTGGAGGCATTATCTCTACGGCGAGAAGTTTGAAGTCTTCACTGACCATAAAATTCTGACGTATCTGCAATCTCAGCCAGAATTGAATAATCGTCAGAGCGATGGGTTGAATTTCTGAAGGACTACGATTGCAAAATCCAGTATCACCCTGGCAAAGATAATGTGGTCGCAGATGCCCTAAGTCGTCAACCTTTAGGAATTTTATTGTACATGATGGTTTGTCAATGGAAGCTTTTAAATGAAGCTGCCGATCTTTTCAGTGTGATACGTACATCAGAGAAATGTTTCATTGCGCGGCTTGTTGTTAAGCCAGATCTCGTCGACGAAATTAAAATGGCACAGTTGGAGGACAAAGAGTTGAAGAAGGTCTCATATGAGAAGGATCAAGGACTAAAGCCAGACTTTGCCATCCGAGCTGATGGAGTCCTTTGTTATCGAGGTTGTGTTTGCGTTCCTGCGGACGCCGAGTTGAAACAGAGGATCCTTGACGAGGCACATAGATCTCAATACATTGTACACCTAGTGGTACCAAGATGTATCAAAATCTCAAATTGAACTTCTGGTGGATTGGGATGAAGAAGGACATTGTGGAGTTTATGTCAAAATGCTTGGTGTGTCAGAAAGTTAAGGCGGAACACCGAAGTCCAGTTGAAAAACTACAGCCATTGGAAATTCCAGAGTGGAAATGAGAGCATGTTACCATGGACTTCGTGACTGGACTACCAAAGTCAAAGAAAGGACATGATGCCGTTTGGGTTGTAGTGGATCAATTGATGAAGTCCGTACATTTTCTGGCAATGCGCGTGAATGATTCACTGGAAACGCTGGCGAAGTTGTATGTTCGTGAAATTGTTCGTCTCCACGGAGCTCCAGTCAGTATTGTTTTGGATCACGATTCACGTTTCATCTCATGATTTTGGTGTGCTCTTCAATTGGCACTAGGGACGAGGTTGAACTTTAGCACGGCATTTCACCCTCAGTCAGATGGACAGTCTGAGAGAACGATCCAGATATTGGAGGACATGTTAAGGGATTACGTGATTGATTTCAGCGGAAGCTGTGAGGATCACCTAGCTTTGGTAAAATTTGCATACAACAATAGCTTCCAAGCAAGCATTCATATGTCATCATTCGAAGCGTTGTACGGAAGAAATTGCCGCACACCTCTGTGCTGGGATGAAGTTGGTGAGAGAAGTCTTGTTGGGCCAGACCTCGTACAGGATACGATTGACAAGGTGAAATTGGTTCGCATCGACTTCGAATAGCGCAGAGTAGACAGAAAAGTTATGCCAACAACCGTAGGCGGGGGTTGGAGTTCGCGGAGGGAGATCATGTGTTCCTCAAAATATCTCCATCTAAGGGCGTAGTTCGATTCAGACAACGGGAAAAGCTGAATCCACGTCTCATCAGACCATTCAAAGTTCTGGAGAGGGTTGGGCCTGTGGCATATCGTTTGGCATTGCCGCCGCAGTTGGATCGGGTGCACAATGTATTTCACGTGTCGATGCTGAGGAAGTACATGCATGATCCTTTGCATGTCATCGAACCAGACTTGGTTCAAGTACAAGAAGACCTATCTATTGTTAATCTCTTTCACAAACCTAAGAATTGTGGAAGCCTCAAAATTAATGAAAGAAACTCTAGGTATGCCCCTTCGTGAGTCACAAGCTGAGTTGCAAGTCTATGGTGGAAGCACAATCAGATTGAACAGGTTAAGAGACATTCTTGCTTTGGGATGTCTAATGAACACATAGACAATTGTGTTAGGAGATATTTGTTGTTCCTTCTTGGATGCACATTGTTTAGTGATAAGACTGACATCATTGTCCCAGTAGTGTATCTAAGTTTTTTTGTTGGAGATTAAGGAAATGAAATCATCTGGCTGGGGCCGACTACACTAGCACATTTGTACTGACAACTTGGGATCACATCTCGTGCTAATGCGAAACAAATTTATGGTTATCTCACTCTGTTGTACGTACAGTTTCAATCTTTGCTTTTGTATCTTTGCATGATTGACTAATATAAATGCATGTGTGGGTCATGGAAATTTGAGATGAACAAAACATTTAAACACAAAATGCTTGAACACAATTGCATGATTGATTGAGAGAAGCCAGGGATGGAGCAACCTGGAGACAAGTAGGGGATCCCCTACTTGCATTTTGAAAAAACAAAAGCTAAGATACTTATTTGGGTCAATGAAAAACTTTTTGGGACAAAACAATACAAACAGGTTTAGTGGAGGGCAATATAGTAATCAATGTTATAATAAGAAAAAAAGGGTCCCATGCCCTAAATGTGTAACGACTGTAATTTTCAATCGAGTCAGGCAGTTCCTGACGGGCCTTATAGGTGTCATTAGGCACCTGGGCGACGGATCCATGAGGAGCCGTCACAGTAGGGGGTGACGGATCCTCGAGGAGCCGTCGGATATGTGAGCGATGGGCTCAATCAGAGCCGTCGATCTGGGTGGAAATCGAATTCGAATTGTTCCATTTTTGGAAGGGACAAACGCATTGATTTGCAATTAATCAGTTTTAATTGGTGTCGTATTTCTGCCCCCACATGCGTGCGAGATTATTAATCTCTCTCTCTCTTTTGGCATTGAAACCCTAAAAAAATATTTTTGTTCTCTTCTTTTTGGCGCAAATATGTGGGAGCTCGGGAAGGGTTGATCTAAGGGTTTGTAGTGAGTATTTCTTTTGTTTATGATGAGTTTTATTGCTTACAAACTTGCTTTATGGGTTCCCTCGTTTTAGAATCTCGTTTTCAAGGTTTTCAAACAAAGAGAAGGGGTTTTTCTTAGTAATCTTTGATGGTCTTGTGTGATTTCGGTTCTTGTGTCACACCAGTGGTATGACAATGATTTTATGATGTTTTATGGATTTTGGCTGTGGTGTTAGGTCTTATACTCGAAGTTTTTATTTTATTTTTGAGTTCTTCTATTTGATTTCATGATCTTTAATATGATTTTTAAGATGATTTGATCGAGTTTTCAGATCTGAGATTTATAACTAGGATATTATGATATTTTGATGCTTATAAGCCTTTCATGAAAGACATAATATGTTATGTATTTATATATATATATCATCTTTGGACTTATTGTTTTAAAAGGATCATGTTTTATTCTTAAAACCTTGTTTTAAAACTTATATGCTTAGATCCGACCAGTATTGTGTTTTCATGATTTTTAAAGGATTTGGATAGAGATCTATGATGTATTTATACCCATGATAGATCTAGGATTTTTCAAAGAAGTTTTAATGAGTTTCGATTGTTGTTTCAATCGGATTTCGATGTTTATGGTTTGGTTCAAATAAGTTTCCTCACTGTTTTTATACTGTTTTGAAACGACTATAATTCTGTTTTCAGTGATAAAAGGTTTTAAAGAATTTTTATAAAATTAAAATTAGGATTTTTGTGTCCTGTCTCGGGACGGCCCATAGGAGCCGTCGGGCAGATGTGAGACGGCTCCTAGAGGAGCCGTCGGTTTTCAAAGCGACGGTTCCAGTAGGAACCGTCGGGTGTGCTTCAGACGGTTACTGCTGGATCCGTCAGGTAGGTTAGCGACGGCCCCTGTTGGAGCCGTCGGGTGCTGTGTGTACGGGTACATTGGGTTTCCGTACGGGTTATGCGTATTTTGATATGTTCATATCGTTTCTTGCCAAATTAGATTACTGTAAGGCTTGAGTTTGATTTGCGAGTCATTGGATCGAAGGTGAGTAGGTCCAGTTTCTAGTAGCTTTCGAAAAACTACCTATATCTGTCATGTTTGTATCATGCCTATGTTATGAATACGACTGTTATCTTGAGTATGAATTACATGAGCATGACATCATGTTTTGAGACGTTATTTTACGTATGAACTGTATAATGATTATTACGTTGTTCTTGCATGCAAATATGTGAATTGTGGAGGTTATCTTGCATGCATATCATTCGTCTCCGTGACATCATCTGCGCGACGATTGGTCTGCGTGAACAAGCTCTAGTTGGAGCACTTTCGGCTGCGTGCCGTACGGGCATGCGTGTCCGTTGCATCATACGCATCATGTAGATAGCATGAGATGGTCGTTATTTCCTCTAAAGAGATGCATTCCGTTTTATTGAGATATTTGTGAAAATTTATATTCTGTTGGTTCGGATATTTTAGAAATTTCTCTGAAGGTTCTAATAATAATAATAATATTATTATTATTATTATTATTATTAGAACGCTAAGGTTCATTCACTGAGCGTGTGGTAGCTCACCCCTCCTTTTCCCAACCTTTCAGAGTAGTCGTGGGCGAGCGTTGTTCGTGGAGGATGTTGAAGAATTAGTTCTTTCCTTTCTGTTGCATCGTAGGTGTTGAATAAGCCTTCTTCTTAGCATGTAGTGGACATCCTTAGCTTTAGCAGCAAAACCAGGAGATGTTTTACTTTTGCAATAAAGTACTCGTGTGTAATCATTCGTCTAAGAATGAATTATTGAGATCCTGTGCTATGGTTTATAGTTTAAAAACTTATGTGTTTTGAATTATTATATTAGTCTATTTCATTGAAAAAGATTTTGGTTGACGTGACGCACCGTATCGTATGCCTTAATAGAGGATAATGGGTACGGGGGTGCTACAAAATGTGTTGTCGACTTCATTCACAAGAGGAGAGAAGAAGCTGAGGTCCCCATAAAACTCATTTCAGAGGACCCATTTCAGGTTCTTATTGTTTTTTAACTCCTTTTTCTTGACTTTCTTTGCTTGATTTTGTTGTTATTATATAAGGAATGAGGATTTCTTAGTGAGTAGCAAATTAGGTTATTTTTATTTGTGCTAATTTTTTTGAAATGTTTTTTAAAACTTTTTCAAGATGATCCATTAGTTATTTTTTAATAAATAAAACACTACCCAACGTTATTTTTTAGAATGATAGAATCCATATGGGTTAATTAGCTCTAATGATCTTTTATCGATATAGATCCTCATTTGTTAAAAAAAACACGTGATCATCTTTAGGAATTTTTCAACATCAAGATTAACACCTAGTAAAAATTCTAATTTTTTTCATGCTTGAATCAATGATAGAAAAAAATTTCAATAGAAATTCTGATCAATTGCCTCCTACCATCAAAAAAGAAGATCAAGGTCAATCTAGTGCTAGTGGATTAGGTTTTAGTCAAAAGAGAATTCATTTTATCAGATGTAAACTTAACATAACTTTTAGTAGATCTAAGATTACGTTTTCGAATATCAGAATATCATCCTAATGATCAAGATATGATTCGAAGAGCATATCTCTTAAGACTATCACTTTTTGGCGGTTAAATATCATGTTTTTATTTATATTAAAAGTTTGGGCGATCAATTTCAAAATTTGACTGCATATTTGTGGTCCTGGTATTCGCTTTGGCTTACATGGAAATTTTCGTCGTATTTCTAACGTGTTTTTAGAAATTATGCAGTTTCAATTGATATTTGGTTTTTATTTTGTTAATACCCAAGATGAAATAGTTTAAATATGATTTTATTATGGAAATGTTCAATTTTGAGTTAGCTTTCATACAAAAGTGGAATTGGATCATCTGGATTTATGTAGCAAAAGTTATGAGTGTTTTTCCAATTTTACCCTGGGGATGGAAAAAGTCTGGCAGCAGCCCTGTTTGATGTTTGGCTCATATTTTAGAATAGCTGGAGGGGTTATTGGATCTTGGCATAACACAAATATTGTAGATAATCTTGTTAGCTTTCCAATGGATTTTGAAGTGTGCAATTCAGAGCTAGATCGTGAAAGTTATGACTGTTTTAGTGAAGCCTGTTCAGAATTTCTGATCAAGGACGGTTTGGTCCTTTCGCCCCACTAATGAGTGATGCGCGTTTGGGGGAAATAAAGGGGGTTTGGCTGGAATTCTGTGGTTCAGCAGAAATATCTGAGGGAGAGAAGAGAAGAGGAAAGAAAGGAAATATGAAGGAAGAGCGTTCAAACCCCTCTCCTCCTCCCTTTTTCACTCCAGGTGCCTCTCTCTCTATCTCTCTCTCTCTCTCTCCTCTATCTATTGTGCATGTTTTATGGTGGCTGATTTGGTGTTGAATGTTGTCTTGGGTGAGGGAGCCATGGAAATTGGTAGGGATAGGTGAGAAAGAAAGTGTGTGTGGATGTATCCCTTTTGCCTTAGCCAACATGTCCTTCTTCTTCTCAAAGTATCTTCTCATTCCCTTTGTGCCTTGTATGTATTTGTGTTTATGTTTGTATGAGTGTGTATTTTTGAATTTGGGTGATGTTGGGAGAGTGTAATTATTACTGTACATGAGATGTTTGTGTTTATGCATGAATGGTGCTGGCTTTGTGTTGTAAGTAAGGTAGATTCCTGTCTCCTTAAGATCCTTGTGAATCTGGTATCTAAAGGCATATTCTCAGGCTTATATCTGCATGTTATATGATCATCTATATGTCTAAATATTATATATGAAATTTGGTATCATTATGATATCTGTGTAGTAAGTTACAACCTATTTTGCATGGACTGCCCAAATTTGCGTAGAAATTGAGCATCATTGGTTGTCTTGCAGATCTCGTAGACCGGACGCGCGGCAATCCAAGTACCTATGAGTGGTTTGATCCACCTTTTCAGGAAGTGCTCTATGCACACAATCGTGCATCGCGTAACCGTGGGATACCCTAGTTATATTCAATCATGACTGGTAGATTGTATTGATATATTAGATCCACACTTGTTAGCATTAGGTGGTATCTTATATATCATGAAGTATAGAGTATGGCATGCCATAGGTAGTCTTTTGTAGTGTTGCCATGCTTAATATGATTGTGTCATAGTTAGCCTTGGTATGACATTTATGCTAGCTTCTAGTAGGCCTAGGTTGAATTGTATAAAGTGTGTATATACATGGTTTATTTATAGGTTATTTGGACATGTGGTCCATATACCTGTCTTGTGATAATTGTGCGTATATTTACTGGTTTGACTGTCACACTTATGTAGTAATATGCATGTTATTTACTCTTGACCTCCATATATTCCAAAAGTATGTTATCATGTACATATTAGCTAATATTGTGGTGTAAACTTTTAATGCGATATCAATTGTTCACTTGTTGGAAAGTCCTATGTCGAATGCCTTTTCTATTGCTTGAACACATATAGTTTTGGAGTGCAGGTTGGATTTATATTAGTTGAGCCATTTTAGGGAGTTGGTCATTTGTTGTGTTTTTATTTTATTCAAGGTCTTCCACTACATGCATGGCTGGCTATATGAGCCAATTATATCCTCTCTAGGACTTGATATATTCCAATTGAAAGAGAATTTTATACTCGAAAAAGGGATAATAGGAAGAGATTTGGAATGAAATTCTTCTTCATTTATTGGGGTGTACATTGTTAGCTTATGTTACTTGTTATGTTTTTATATGGTTCATGTACCTCTATGAATAGAATTCATTAGCATTGTAAATTGTTAGATGATTATAGTTGATTCTTGAGGATCATATTGCGAGCGTGGAATGCTTCTCCCCTACCTCATATCCGCGTTGAAGCTACCCGCTGTTGGAGCTATCCTGGATTGTGCCTCCACATAGTAGGATTCTCCATGTGTATTTTGATACCGTTTTGGCATCGGACCTACCATGCATGACTGCCAGGAAGAGGGCTACCCTGGAAAGGGCTACCGGAAGTGTAAAGGAGTTAGCGGGTCATTTTCTGCTTCCAATAGTCCCATGTCACCCCTAAGGGTGAGGGTGAGGGTGCGGGTGCGGGTGCGGGTGAATTGGGGTCACGTCGTCACGTGACATTTGTATTAATTGAGAATGCTCAAAGTATAACACATCTACTAGAGGATGTGGGGCATCATAGCGTAGTGTATCTCAATGCGATTAGATTTATAGTACTGTGTTATCCAGTAATGATATGCATTATGGTTAATCATTTGGTTCCTCTCCAAGAGTTCTAAGAGATCCCCCCTACGGGTCGAGGGTTAGGGTGAGGTGAGGTCACGTCTTCACGTGACATTTATATATGTTGGGTTTCATCCCACATTCCTTTTTCCATGGAAAGAAAAAAATGAACTAATATTATATGATTATTATAGAACTTAGATTCTTGCCACTCATTGAGCTTGTAGCTCACCCCTCGTGTTTTGTTATCCACCAGGGTCTGGGTTGGCGTGGAGCTAGAGCATTTCTCTGGCGTGGTTCGTGCATGGAGCGTCCCACCTTTCGCTTGGCGAGTGCGAGGTTGTCAGCAATGCTATATTTTTTGTGTATATACTAGTAATCGTGTGTGTTGCACATATGATTTTATTTGGACTAGACTTGGACTCTCAGAGGACAATGATTGTGTATTCGGGTCTGTAATAATGTTTTGATTTACAGACTTATTTGTATATTATACTTCCACATCATTTTTTTATTGGCTATCACTTCCCTATAGCTTTGTTATTTTATTCGATCCTTGTCTTTTATGATTGCATTTTATTTGGAGTCATTATTGGCCTCTCGTGTATGACTCCTGATATTTTATGATTGGTACGGTCCCGGGAACGGCCGCTCTGAGGCGTAACAAAGATCTACAAAAGGGTGCTAGTCAACCTCGTAATTATAGTTTTGTTTTGAAGAAAATGGGAGGTCAATCTCGAAGGTTCAATTCTGCTTGGTTTTATGAATTAGAGAGTTGGTCAAAGTATAACATATCAAAGGATGCCACTTTTTGTTTATGTTGCTTTCTATTTAGAGGAGATGCTAGAGAGCGAGGGGGTGCTGATGCTTTTACGAATGAAAGCTTTACAAATTGAAAGAAAAAAGAGAAAATTTATGAACATGTGGGAGGACCTGATAGTGCTCATAATAATGCATCTAAAAGTGTGATGATTTAATGAAACCCAAGCAACACATTTCAACTGTTATTTGTAAGCAGACCGACAAGGGAAATATGGAATACAAAGATCGCTTGCGTGCGTCAATTGACTGTATTCGGTTTCTTCTACGTCAATGTTTGACATTTTGGGGTCATGATGAATCAGAAATCACATAATCAAGGGAATTTTGGAGATCTTGGAGATGTTTTGTTTACTATTTTTAATTGATGAATCTCGTCATGTATCTATCAAAGAGCAGATGAATGTTGTTATACGTTATATGGATAGAAAAGGATGTGTGGTTGAACATTTCTTAGCAATCATACATGTTCCTCAAATCTCAGCTATAACACTGAAAGAAGTGATCAAAGCATTATTTGCTCAACATGGTTTGAGTATGAATATGTTGGGAGGTCAAGGCTATGATGGAGCCAGTAACATGCATGGAGAATTGTATGGTCTTAAAACACAAATAATGAAGGAGAATGAATAGGCATTCTATATTCATTGCTTTGCACATCAACTTCAACTAACTATTATTGTGATTTTTTGATGTCAGATTTCATTTTAACATGGTTCTAATATTTTGAATATTGTTGAAGCTTCATGTAAAAGGAATGATGCTGTTCAAAATTTGCAGTGTTTGGGGATCACATTTTGGTATATTACTGAGCTTTATTTTCATGTTTCTTTCTATAATTGAGGTACTTCAAATTGTGGTAGAAGATGGCTTGAATGCTAAACAATGAAATGAAGCATTTGGCTTATTAAAGTTAATTCAAACATTTAAGTTCGTGTTTGTCATACATTTGATGAAAAATATATTGGGAATCACTAATGAACTTTCAAAGGCATTGCAAAGGAACAAGATATTGTGAGAGCTATGGCTTTGGTTAAAATATCTGATTGAATATTTTAAGTTATTATTAATTACCGCAAATGTACGGATCGTTACAGTAGTATAGATCTAGCAAATACGGGTCGAACCCACAGAGAATTGTTCAAATCAGATTATTAATTGATTTAACTAATCGAACTAGAAGGAAATATTGATGAATTTTTTTTATTATGTTTTTTAAAAGCTAACATAAATATAAAAAAATAACTAGGGTTTTAGAATCCACCATGCAATACCAATGTAGGGATTATATTCAAATATGAAACTCCATCATATAACTCAATCAATATTGACGTTAATCAAATATCAATCGAAAAATAAATATTTAAAATCATATTATTTCATAAAATCAATTTAAAATCAAAACAATCATCTCAACATTCACACATTAGAAAGAGAATAAGATATCAAAATAGTTAATCAAGCATACCCTATCAAACCCTAAACAAGAGATCCTTGAAGATGATTTTACGATTAAAAAAACCTTGATTTATGAAAACCTAATATAATGATCTATCTCCCTTCCCTCTATAAAATCTATCAACTCAATATTCAACTTGTTAAGAAGAGCATAAAATATCGGAGAACTCAATCAAAGCATATTTTATCAAATCAAATACAAGAGATTTTTGAAGAAAGTAATAAATAATTCACATAAAAGGTTTCAAAAGAGAATTGAAGGAGAGATTGATACTCAATAAAGTAAACAATATGAAGAATTCAGATCTAAATATAAAATCTCAAACTAGCATTGCATGGTTTCATCTTCAACCCTAGTTGAAGATTTAGCTAGACATAATCAAACGAAATAAAAGAAAAATAAAAGAAATCATATTATATATAAAAAAATTCTAAAAATAAAAACACAAAAACTAATATAAAAATTCTGATCCAAATGGATACAAGCATATGAAAAGAAAAATAAAAAAGTAAACTCTTCAATCTTTCTCCTTTTGTTGTCCCTTTGCCTCCTTGTTTGATGCCCCTTCTTGGCTTCATATGTGTTCCTTTTATAACCTTCAGCCTTGAATTTCAACCATTGATTTGCAATAAATTGGATGGTCAAGATTAACCATTAACCTTCCTGATATGCATCTTTGATAGATTTAGCAGGTAAAAGTTTTCATTCCCGTCATTGATTTTCTACAGAATCTTCGGATGAATTTTTGACCCCTAATAGGGTGAAATTGCAAAATATTCATGAAAATTGATTTGTAGATCTTGAAAATATCTTTCCAACGCTATATTTTGCGCCAAAATACGATACTTGAGGCAAAAGTTATGGTTAAAACAGTGGGATGGTTTCAACATTGATTTGAAGAATATTTGATTGGAATTTAATTTTTAATTCTCCCTTCACCAAATCTTTTTCTAGCATAATTTTGGATCTTCTAGAGTACTCTTGATTCTCATTCAAATCTTTAAATGCTTTATAGAGTATCTTGCATTAACAATCATAATTTATCTCAATTACCTATAATAACATATAAATTTTGAATATTAGTCATTATTACACATAAAATTAAGAATAGAAAACTAAATTAAGGGGTTTAAATGTGAAAATAATATGCTTATCAATATCTAAGGAGAGATTGCTAAAGATGAGAGAAGATGGTTGGGAAGGTATTTTTCATGATGTTTCTTTATTTTGTCAGAAATATGGTATTGATGTTCGTATAATGGAGAATAAATTTGAAGCCCATGGAACGTCTTTATTGGTCGGTGGCTCCATATCGAGTAGAGCTTTGATCTGATCGAGGTTTGCCTCGATCCCCCGATGCATTGTGAGGAACCCTAGAAACTTGCCCAAAGCTACTCCAAAAGAATATTTCGACATGTTTAGCTTCAGCCCATAATGCCTAAGCACATCGAAGGCTGCCCTATGGTGGTCGAGGTGTTGTGCGCGGTGCTCACTCTTTACCATCACATCATCTATATAGACCTCCACGGTCTTGCCAAGTTCCTCTCTAAACATCTTGGTGACCATCCTTTGGTACATCGCCCCTGCGTTCTTCATCTTGAAGGGCATCACCTTGTAGAAGTAGATTCCCTAGAGGGTGATGAATGCAGTTTTCTCCTGGTTGGGCCTGTATATGGGAATTTGGTAATAGCCCGAATACGCGTCCATAAAACTCTTCAAGTCATTCTCCGACGAGGCATCGACCAATTGGTCGATCTTCAGTAGTGGACAACTATCCTTGGGGCAAGCACTATTCAGGTGCATGAGATCCATGCAGACTCGCCACTTCTTGTTCCTTGAGGGAACCACTACAGTGTTAGCCAACCAGTCCAGGTGGTGCATCTCTGGATAAACCCCACCGCAGACAACCGCTCCTCCTGAATTGCTTTGGCATGCGCGGGTGCCAACCTCCTTTACTGTTGTCTGACCGGATTGATGGTGGGGGAGATGTAAAGTTAGTGGCATGCTACCTCGGGACTGATACCCGGCATATCCGAGGTTTTCAATGAAGATATCAATATTCTCTTTGAGGAGTGTTAACATTGCTTCCCTTTCCTAGTCGAACAACTCCGTCCCGACCAAGAAATACTTCTCCGGTTATTCAGGATCAAATTCTACATGCTCATATAGAATTTGATGAGGATCGATCGACTTTCATCTGCTTCGACCCGCCCCTCCAATAATTGCTATCTTTTCAAGTGGATCTCTTCTTCCATGACAAACATGCTATGAGCTGGGGCCTTCCCAGCGAGGGCTATGACATAGCA
This sequence comes from Acorus calamus, assembly GCA_030737845.1. Taxonomy (NCBI): domain Eukaryota; kingdom Viridiplantae; phylum Streptophyta; class Magnoliopsida; order Acorales; family Acoraceae; genus Acorus; species Acorus calamus. Next base: position 10,634,767 of record CM060865.1, on the reverse strand, counting down.
TCGTTGAGTCGTGACTTGATCCCCCTGATCTCCATTTTCCCCACATTGTTCGGGAAGCGAAGCTTCTAATGGTAAGTCGAGGGAATCACCTTCATGGCTACAAGCCAGGTTCGACCCATAATGGCATTGTACGGGGAGGGGAGGTCCATGACCATGAATTCAGTCATGACCGTCTAGTCCCAAGCTCGGGCTGACAACAATAGCGTGATTTTCCCAACCGGTGTGACCCTGCTTCCATTGAAGGCTACTAGTGGATCCCTCGAGGGCCCCAAGGCAGACATGGAAATTCCCATCCGCAAGTAGGGCTGCATGAATAGGATGTCGGCAGAGCTTCCCATGTCCACAAGGATCCGCTTCATGTCCTAGTAAGCAATTTTGAGGGAAATGACTAGGGCATCACTGTGGGGCACCCGGACTCCATCTAGATCCTCATCAGAAAAGGAGATGAGGCTCGGGTCCTCCGTTCGGTGCTTTTTCAAAATGAAGTTGTTGTAGAGATTCTCTGCAAACTCACTCCTGAATACAACGAAAGTCTAAACAGACTCTCTTTGGTTGTTGTGTTTATGATAAATAAACATAGTCTAACCAGGTTTAGAAAAACTAGATTGTGTGAGTTTTCGAGGAGGAAGAAGATGTATTTTCTGCAAATCCGATCCCTTCTTAAAGACCCAATCAAAATTGTTCTCAATAGTTATCACAACTATTCCCAACAGTTGCAGGCAGTTAGTTAGTTATATGTTGATAACTGAATGCCCATAAAAATGGGATATACTTTGTATGGCTTAGTCAAGCATTGAAACAAACTCGGTTTCTCTAAATGGTTCTCCGGATGAAATGGTGACTGTTAAAGTGTCTCAAACCAACAGTAATTCTCTCTGACGGACGCCCGCATTTTCACATTTTGCGGACACATAAAATCCCATCAAATGAGTGGTTGGGATGATCCGTAAAAAAACAAAAGGTCCACTTATCACTGATCTTAACCACACCCCCAACCAACCCCCAACCCAAACAATAATCCATAACCTAACCCAACCCAAACCACAACTTAACCGTAGCCCACCCATCCTCTCCGTCTCTGACTCTCCCCCCTCGAAGAAACGAAAAATCCACCCTCCCCACGCCGCTGACCAACAGACTGCCTTCACCCTCCCTGACGCCGCTGCCATTCAATCACCCCGACCACGTCCAGCCCGACGCCGCTGTCGCAGCCTCCCACACTCCCCAATTTATTTATTTGGGCATGAGAAGATGATCTTGATTTTGAATATTTAATTTGGTTTTGATTTGAGTTTGAAGGGTTCACTAATTTAAAATAATTACTTAAGTCATGCATTTGAAATGTTTTCTGAGATACAGAAGTTCTATTTTAGCAATTTTGCAGTTCTTTGCCTCTCAATTTGTGAATCTGAAGTTTTTTTTTATTTGCATTGTTGAATAAAGTAATTCATTATTGAAATTTATGATTATTTGTTCTTACCCCCCCCCCCCCCAACAAATAAAAGTTATTAATCTCTTTTTGTACTTTGTTACTAATCTTTACAGGACTAGAGGCCTAAAATGTTGATGATGTAGCTGTTTTTGGTAGCTTGATACCTGATGATGCTGTCTGCAGATGGTGATATTAATTGTTGTTGTTTGTGGAAGCTGGCTTGAGATTAAATGAATGAAAATCTGTTGCAGTTGCTATTGTTTGAATGTTAATGTTGCTCAGAATATTATGTAATAGATTATTATTTGCTAAAACTGTTCATTTGAATATTACATATCACATTTAACAAATGGTCCATGTTGATCCCTTTTTCTTCAAATAAAAAAATATGAATTAAGCATTTTATTCATCTGGGTGCAATAACACAAATCAAGCAGCATGTTTTTTTTTTAAAAAAAATATGAAACCTGTTCTTTCCATCATGATTTCAGCACAACAATTCAGCACAATAACAATGATCATGATCAACTCTTATTTTGCGTGGTGTTTATTTCGCAGGGACAAGGTGTCTGTTATAGCGTTATTAGATCTCTCTTCTTCTCCCCCATGTTTAGATTTTTATAACTTTGGTTTTTAATATCAAAACGGAGTACAATTGTCTACCCATTATCATAAAAACTCTTATTTATATATAAAAAATCACCCATTGAGCAAGAAAATCTATTGAAATAGATGATGAATAATCATTCATCAAAACATCTTGATTTATCAATTCATCAACATAATGTAATACCTCATATCACATAATGTGCATCATTAAAGAAAAACTACACAAATCATAGATGAAAATAAACATTTAAGAAATAAAAAATTTCGTACAAAGCCTAGATATAAAGAGGATCGTCCCCCGTGGATCGGATCCGGCTCTACGTCGTCGTCTATAGTGTGTCAGATCCGGGGCAGCATCGTCATCTCCGACAAGTCAAGAAGAGACAGGGAGAATTAGAGGGGGGTGAGAGAGATCAAGGAGCGAGAGTGTCTGCTGGTTGGGGGGGTTTGTGAGACAGAGCGTGAGAGAGAGAGCGAGGGGGAACAAAGAGGGTCGAGTGGGGGTTTGAGAGAGACCGACGCCGCCGCAACCTCAACAGTTCGACGCCGATGCCACATCCTCTGTGTCTTCTTCTTCTCCTTTGTTTCTTTGTGGGGAAGACGGATAGGATGGTTGGGTTGTGGTTTGGGTTGGGTTAGGTTATGGATTATGGTTTGGGTTTGGGGTTGGTTGGGGGTGTGGTTAAGATCAGTGATAAATGGACCTTTCGTTTTTTCTATAGATCATCTCAACCACTCATTTCATGGGAGTCCGTAAAATGTGAAAATGCGGGCGTTCGTCGGAGAGAATTACGGCTCAAACCAATATATAAAGAGCACACATGAATGATTAAAATCATTCATACTTAAACAACAAAATTAAAGTCACCAAAAGTAGTCTCCCGATCTGGCGATCTCCAGCTTCGCGGCGTTCTTGATCTTCTCTACGGTGCATCTTCATCGGCTCATCGGCATCGACGCGTCAGAGTTATCTCCGCAGGCTTTCATTGGTATCAGAGACCAGGTTGCTGCCATCTCAGATTCGCCAGACCACTCCGCTGCTCACCCTGCTGCGGACATCGTGATCCGCCGTAATCAGTCATCCTCTCTTGGGCTCTGTGCGGTCTCCGATCCGCACCAAACGATCTGCGTGGCTGCCAGTTCATCCCAAACCGCAATGATCTGAGGTCGATGCGCTTCTCTCGACTCCGCACGGTTGTCGATCCGTAGTCGGTGTGTGCGCTCATCGATCAGATCCCCTTCAGGTCAACTGCGTCTCCCGCTGTCGATCTTTCGACATTAGGCCCGCTGCCGACGAGCTCCATCGTTGAACACAAACTCTTTTTTTTTTGGCTTATGGTTTCAAACTATTCGAAGGAAGGAAGGAGGAGGAGGTACTGGTGGTCTTTTTTTCTCATCAACAGAAGATCCATATTCTTCCACATGGAGGGCCTCACCACCACTTATTAATAGCGGTCCACCAGCTCCACTAATTTGAGGCAACCAGATCCACTGGACCCATCATCAACAAGTCTACAGAGGCCCAGTCCACAATCCAGTCCACTTTGAACTCAAAGAAGCCTATTACAAGGAGATATGTGGGATATATATATTTTTTCAGAACAGCCGGTCATTTCGGTAACCCTAAACTTTATCTATTTTAATTGCAATGGGTGGTAGGGTTGTTAGTGTTAAATTAAGTAAAATTGAAAAACTAAATGGTGTGAATTTTTTAACTTGGAAACGTAGAATAAGACATGTTTTATTTCAAGATAAAGTAAAATACACACTAAACATGCATACACATGTAGATCCTGGTTAGAATGCTACTATGCCGCTAATAGAAGAGAGTATCACATTTTTTTAGAAGATGACCGTTTGGCTAGGGATGACATGCTTACTTTTATGGAACCTGATATTGAAATTTTATTTGAAGAATACCAAACAGCTAAAGTAATGTTTGATGCAGTCACTTCAACATATTCTAGCTTTTCTGAAACCTATATTGACATGTTAATTGAAAAATATAATTTTGGTAAAATGTTAGAATCTGAAACTATGGTTGATCATGTCAATATCTATTATTGCCAAAAAACTTGCTAATTTAGGCCTATCTCTCAAAGAATGCAAGTTTCTAGAATATTGAATAGTTTGCCAAATTCATGGGATTCTGTGATAATTGCTTTAAATGTAACTTTGCCAACAATAAATATGAAAAATCTTTCCATGTTATTAACCCTTGAACATGAAAGGAGAGCTAAGAAAAATCAAACCCAAGCTTTAGTTGTAGTGTCCTGTTCAAGTGAAAATAAAAATTCCGAGCCTTCTAAAAAATTCAAGCTACATTTTTATAAGAATAAAAATTGAGGGCCTCAAAAATTTAATTTTAAGAAAAGAGGATCAATTGGTAAATGTTAACTGCCATCATTCGAAATTTTGTAGATCCACGAAAAACAATTGGAAGAATAATCGTGATAACCATGACAATAAAAATAATGATAATAAAAGAGATATTGTTTGTGTGGTTACCGAATCTTTCTTGGTTGATTGTGACTCTTTGGCTTGGTATATTGATTCTGGATCTGCTAATCATGTGACAAAATATAGAGATCACTTTACTGAAATGAAAGGTGTAAAATCCGGTGAACATCGCATTTACATGGGAAATAACACATATTGCGATGTTGTGGGAATCAGATCCGTTCGAGTTCTCATACCTGGTAATAACAAGCTCCTTCTTACAAATGTCCTTTATGCCCCTTACATGAGAAAGAATTTAATTTATGTGTCACTTTTAGATATAAAAAAAAGGCTTTGGAGTTCGTTTTCATTCTGGAAAATTTCTGTAGGGAAGCATGGTCATATTTGGAAAATAAAAATGCATCTTGTTCCTCTTATATTGATTCTCTTTTACATATTGATGCATGTTTATTTTTTGATGATCCTTAAATTTGGAATTTAAGATTAGGGCACATAAATAAGGATAAAATGAAAAGAATGTCAAATAATGGCTTAATACCAAATATAAATATAGATTTTCCTACATGTGAACCATGCATATACGGAAAAATTACTAGACTTCCATTTTCTAAAGGACAAAGGTTATCTAATATTCATTCTGATGTATCCACCTTTAAATGTAAAAACACATAGGGGAATGGAATATTTTGTCACATTTATTGATGATTATTCTAGGTATGGCACCATTTATCTCATAAAAAGAAAATATGAAGTTTTACATAAATTTAAAGACTACAAAAACTTAGTTGAAAAACAATTACGTAGGAATATAAAAATTTTCAGAAGTGATAGAGGTGGTGAATATACATTTGAACTCTTTAATAATTTTTGTAAAGAATATGGTATTATTCATCAATTAACAATGAGTTTCACATCTCAATAAATAGCTGAAAGAAGAAATAGAACCTTATTAGATATGGTTAGATCTATGTTAGCTCATTCTAACTTGGAAAATATTTATTGGGGTGAAGCCTTAGTAACTGCTACATATATTTTAAATAGAGTTCCTACAAAATTAACTAATTTAACCCTTATGAAATATGGAATGGTAGGAAACCAAATTTAAGTGAATTTAAAGTTTGGGGTTCTTCGGCTCATATTTGGGTTCCGAATCAACAAAGAGGAAAATTAGATAGTAAATCCATAAAATATACTTTTATTGGATATGTTGAAAATTCAAAAGGATATAGATTTATTGTTCACCATTCCGATGGTAGTGTTAGTACCATTGAAAGTAGAGATGCAAGGTCTTTAGAGGATGAAATAGACTCTACAAATCCTAAGAAATTTGTAGAATTATTTGAAATTAAAAAAGAAAAGGTTCATTATTGTGAAAACATAGAAAAAATAATTGATTCACCTAAATATGACACTATTGGTAGAATTCAAAGAGAAAGATGTCCTCCTTCTAGTATGAAAGGTTCTCATGCATTAGTTTCAGAAATAATGGAAGAAATAGATGATATGTTATCATATAAAGATACTATTAATTCTGTTAAAAGTAAAAATTGGATAAATGCAATGAATGATGAAATTGAATCAATTGATAAAAATAAATTTTGGGAGCGTACATCTTTGCTTAAAGATAGAAAAGCCATAGGATATAAATGGATATTTAAAAAGAAATTTAAATCTGATGGTTCAATTGAGAAATTTAAAGCTAGATTGGTAGCTCAAAGGCTTTACTCAAATTGAAGGTGTTGATTATGTTGACACATATTCTCCTGTAACTAAGTTTGTGTCAATTGAACTATTTTGACTATTGTTGCATTTTATGATCTTGATTTATATCAATTAGATGTAAAAACTGCATTTTTAAATGGTGAATTGAATGAAGAAATATATATGAGGCGAAATATATATGAGGCAACCAGAAGATTATATTGTAGAAGGAAAAGAAGATAAAGTATTAAGATTGAAGAAATCTTTATATGGATTAAAACAATCATCTAGACAATGATATTTAAAATTTCATGATGCCATTAAAGAAATTGGGTATGAAGTTAATCTCTTTGATCATTGTGTTTATACTTTCCATAATGAGGATCGTTTTACAATTCCATCATTATATGTTGATGATATCCTTTTAGCCGGAAATGATTTGGAAATGATAGAAAAAACAAAATTATGGTTAAGTTCTAACTTTGAAATGAAAGACATGGGCGAAGCTTCATATGTTTTAGGCATTAAAATAATATGAGATAAGAAAAATAAAATGTGATGTCTAAGTAAAAAAAAAATCTTAAGTCCATACTTAAAAAATTCAAAATGGACAATTGTAGCCCTGTCTCAACTCCGGTTGAAAAAGGATTGAAATCTATATTTATTTATTACTATATAAAAGTCTTTTAAACAAAAAACCTGCCATTTGACCAGTTTATCCCTATCAATCAATTCAATCCCATTACAATCTATTCAAACCACTTTAATCACAACCATTTTACCATTTTACCCCAACATTTCTATTCAATCCCATGAAAATCTATTTACATCATTTTAGTCTTATTTATAGTTTATTCTCATACATACATTTCATCATGTAACATAATTATTAACTTATAATTAAAGTTGGATATCATAATATTATTAGGATAAGGGACTATAACCAACTTAAATTCAAAATATAATTCGCTATAACCAGCTTAAATTATATTACTATATTTATTAACTTATAATTAAAATAAAATATAATACTATTATCAGGATAAGAAGATGCTTATAAAATGAAAGGATATTCAAAATATACCAATTGAAATTAGATTATTATGTTTATTAAATTATAATTAAAATAATATATTATAATATTATTAGGATAAGGGTATCCTTATAAAATGAAATGATATTCAAAATATAATTCACTATTAGAATATATTTTATACTGTATTTTTTATTATGAAAATTATGTTGTAACGTATCTAAGAACAAATTCCTATTCATATTTTTTTTAACATTTGTTGTGATGCATGGCCTATTCAAACTTTAAATAAAAATCTTATATAGTTACATATAATGCATAGCATTCCTATTCATTTTTTTTACCAGTATGACGCATGGTGTTACTGTTCAATATGTTTTACACATAAATTTTTTTGAACATTCCTAACATTTGAATTTATTGAAATTTGTATTGAATCATAATTATTATTTGAATAACTCAAATCGGATTGGCCCCTTGTTTTCCCCGACTCCAATCTATTACGCCCCGGAGCGGCTGTCCCCGGGACCGTACCAATCATACAATATCAGGAGTCATACACAAGAGGCCAATAATGACTCTGAATAAAAGATAACAATAACAAAAAAAGATCAAATAAGGTAACAAGGCAACAGGAAAGCGATAGCCAATTAAAAATATGGAAGCATAAAATGCAAATAAGTCTGTAAATCAAAAACATTATTACAGACCCAAATACACAATTATTGTCCTGTGAGAGTCCAAGTCTAGTCCAAATACAACCATATGTGCAACACGCACGATTACTAATACATATACAAGAAAATAGGATTGCTGGCAGTCTTGCACTCGCCAACCGAAAGGTGGAACACTCCCCGCATGAACCACACCAGAGGGATGTTCCAGCTCCACGCCAACCCAGTCCCTAGTGGATAAACAATACACGAGGGGTGAGCTACAAGCTCAGTGAGTGGCAAGAATCCAAGCTCTACAATAATAATATATAATATTAATGCATTTACCCTTCCAAGGAAAAGAAATATGGGAGAAATCCAACAGAGATAAATGTCACGCGAAGACATGACATCACCTAACCCTCACCCTCGACCCGGATGGGAACTCTTAAGACTTTTGGAAAGGAACTGTACGGTTAACCATAATGCATAGCATTACTGGATAACACTATACTATAAGTCAATTTACATCAAGGTATAACTACACTAGATGCCTCACATCATTCAGCAGATGTATTATACTTTGGGCATTCCCAATATAAATGTCACGTGACAACGTGACTCCAACTTACCCTCACCCTCACCCCTAGGGGTGACATGGGATTATTGAAAACAGAAACCAACCCGCTAACTCCCTTAACCTTCCGGTAGCCCTCTTCCTGACAGTCATCCATGGTAGGTCTGATACCAAAACGGTACCGAAATACACATTGGGCATTCTACGATGTGGAGGCACAATCCAAGATAGCTCCAACACCGGGTAGCTTCAATGCGGATACGAGGTAGGGGAGAAGCATTCCGTGCTCGCAATACGATCCTCAAGGATCAACTATAATCATCTAGCAATTAACAATACTAATGAATTCTCTTTAATTCCATACAGATGCATCACTCAGATGCGAGAAAAAAATTGTTAAGTTCTGGCACTCAACAATGACAGGGCATGACCCTAAAGGTGGGTCATCCACGTGCCTGAAATAAATTCTGAAATAAATCACACACATTCTATGATATGTTGGGATCATATTCCGTGAAGACATAATAACTTGATTAAATCTCTAAATGCCTGAAATAAATATTTTCGCAAACAGGTCATTTCTCACGCAAATCTGGACGATCCTTACAAATGAAGTTATAACTTACAACACAATAATCAAATGGCACCAAACTTCATATATATCACCTAGACATATGGAGGATCATATCATATGAAGACACAATCCTAAGAATATGTTTCTAAATATTAGTTCCACAAAGATCTTAAGGAGATAGAAAACTACCTTAATACAACACAAAGCCACCATCATTCATGCATAAACACAAACATCTCATGTGCAATAGCAATTACACATAACACCCTCTCAACAACACCCACATTCAATTGCACACACAATCACACAAATATAAACACAAATACATACAAGGCATAAAGAAAAGGGGAAGAGAGTACCTCTTGGAGGAGGAGGATTTCACAAGCAAAAACACACACAACCTTCTCTTCCAACACTACTCTTCTTTGTTGGCTGGACAGATCACAAGAGGGGAGAAAATTAGAAGAGGGCTTGAAAGAGAGAGAGACCAAGCTAAACAAAAAGGCTCACACACATGTACATGCACTTTCACCCTCTCTTCCACTTCTTCTCTTCCTCTCCATTAGCTTTTCTCCTGTTCTTTGGCTCTCCCTTTTATTTTTCCATGAAAATGAGTCTCAGCCGACTCTCTCACTCTCACACACCATATACACCACTGACTTCACCCATTGAATTGAATGGAATTATGAAATCCGGCCAAGTTACCAAAGTACCCTCCTTTTAAAAAAAACCCTGCACAGCGTCGACTAGAACAGCCATAACTTTAACAATCTCTCTCTGAATTATATAATTTAAAAGCCATTAGAAAGCTAAGAAGTATCTACAACTTTCATGTTTATATTAAGATCAAATAACCCCTTCAGCTATTTCAAAATGTGAGCTAAACATCAAACAGAGCTCCTACCAGAAATTTCTCATCCCCCATGGTATAGTTGAAAGAAAACCCATAACTTTTGCTACATGAATCCAGATGATCTAATTCTAATTTTGTATGAAAGGTAACTCAAAACTGGATATCTCATGAAAAAATCATATTTAAAATACTTCATCTTGGGCATTAAGAAAATTAAATCCGAATACCATCTCGAACTACATAATTTCTAAAACGACGTCAAAATACGATGAAAAATTTACAGGTAGGCCATGCCAGTACTAGGAGAACAATTATGCAATCAGATTTTTGGTATGAGTGTCCTAAATTTTTAAAATAAATAAAACTCGATATTTGACATTTAAAAAGTGACGCAGTCTTAACACAATCAGATTAACCCTTCATCTTCACTGTGTTCAATGTCGGTTCTGTGTATATATACATTCCCAAACCATTTTCCTCTTCTTCGTCCTTCTCTGTCCCTGTGTTTATCTTTTTTGGATCATCTCCTTTAAAGTTTAAAACCCCACTCTTAAAATTTCTCTCCTTTTTTAGAACCTTAATTAATGTCACAAACGATGATTGCGTATTTAGACCATTCAAATCGATGAGAAATCGCCACCGGAGACCTCCGCACCCTCTCTATTGGCCACCTCAATTCCCGACGCCCACAACTTTGACAGCATTGACGATAGCACCTACGAGCCGTTGACCGATGGGTTCTCTATCGAAGACATTGGTGCCATCCTCCACGACTCCTCTTGCTCCCTGGCTTTCACACGCACGACATTCTTTTTATAGATTCACTTTTGATCATTACACGAATTTTCATACATGAATATTCATACGATTTTTTTTCTAATATAACATATGTGACAACCATATGATATTTGATTTCTCTGGTCCAACAGATATATTACTCAGTCAATCATGCGTTGTTCATGTAGTTTGTTAATTTTTTAAGTATAATTTCAAAGCAAACAATCTAGGGTCATTGTTGTTTTAATTGTCTACTATTGTGAAAGTTTGAATATCTATTTCAAGCAAAGCTTTTTACAACTGATGGTGGTAAATGAGTTCCAAATCTCACTTTTATGTTTTTGTTTCTTTTTATTTTTACATGGCACTTGTGTAAATCCTTATGCTTTGTATTGTGGTCATCTATTTGGTAAGGTATATGTTTGTTCCTCTGCTTCTGTTTCCTGTTTGAAGGCCCTATGACTGGTCCTAAAAGAGCCAAATGATTAATCTGTAGAACAGTCAAGAGACTCAACCGATGTCGAACGCTGTGGACTACTTCGATCGTGTGTAAATCCATAAATTCCATAACATATTTATTATTTACAGTATATTTAAAAATATAAAGATACTAATTTATTATATTTTAAAAATAAAAAATATTTTCATATACTAAAAGATTTATTTATATTATATATTAACATATTATATAAATTATTAATAACAAATTTATACATAATATCCTCATTACAATTTATATTATATATGTTAATAATTTATATAATGTGTTACTTTGTAATTTGTAACATATAAATTGAGTATATATATCATATATTATTTTATTTTATATGTTATAAATATTTTTTTCTTGTTGTGTGATTTACATGATTCATTTATATGATGATATATAATTTTTATTCTAATTTTTTTCATGTGGGATTTTTAATAGAGCATCAAGCTTAGTAGTCACATCCTTTCTTTCTTTCAAAATTTCTAAGGCAACGTGGTGGACCAACCCAATGAGCAACATCTACAAAATTGTGAGAATGACTTCACTCATTTGACATCTTTTTATATTTTTATGGTTCATTGTTTCAATTCTATAAGGTTTTGTTGCAAACACATTTTATATTTGTTTCCTCTATTTTATGTATTAGTAACAAATTTAGTTTATAAATGATAAGTTCCACCCAAATCATAAAAAAATAATTTTTCAAAATAACTATGATTTATGCCAGTCCAATAAATCCCTAAACCCTAAACCTATGCCTATAGAGTAATTAAAAAAATATTAATTTTTATAAATATTCATGTGTATTGTTAATAAAATAAATAAATAAAAATTGAATCAAGTCATGTGTTCAAGAAGTGTGAAGCACAAATTGAAAAAAAAATTAAATGTATAAAATAACATTACAAAGTAAATAATGCTATAAAATTTACACAAGTGTGAAAACTATTGATATAAAAAATCATAATCTTAAGTCTTTTTCAAGTATATGCGTAAATATATAAAAACTTCATTCTCTATGTGTTGTTATATATATAGATTATAAAAATAGAAAGGATAATATATATCAGTCAAATTTATGTTTGTGTGTTACATCAAATTTGTATTTATTTTATTTTCTATTTTATATTTTATAAAGTTCAAATGGTATCTAATATATCCCACATTATCTCTAACAAAAAAATTAAAAATAAGTTCTTATATACTTGTGCCACTCAGATTCTTATTTGATATTTACTTCTATTTTTGTAGTGTATTTTTGATCGTTTGTTATCATCCTTTTTTTGTGTATTTAAAAATAAATTCATATATTTTATAAAATAAATTCAATATATTATCTGGAATTTTCTAACCAGAAAATATAGTACCTGGATTCTGACAATGATGTGAATTTGCAAAAGAAAAAGATAAGACATGCATTTTCGTTTGGGTATATAAAAGGAATATGATATTATTATTTATCAAATCTCAGCATTATTTAAATTCCACAAATTTTTGTATTTTATAACAGAAATGGTATTTGAAATGATAAGTTACACCAAAATTTTTAAAAAGTATAATAATTATACAACGTAACATAACTATGATTGATGCCAATCCAATAAAACTCTAACTTTGAGACCCTAAAATATAAACTCTAACCTATGTTTATAGGAAAATAACACAGTAATAAATCTTATTAATGTTATGAAAAAGACAACATGGGTATTAGTACGAAAATATAATAAATAAATAATAAATTGATTGTAATATTAAATAAATTTAAAATCATAAATTTAGAAAATTAAATAAAAAAACTAGCATTATTAAGTAAATAATGTTAAAAAATTATTACAAATGTGAAAACTATGAAAATCAATTATGGTTATGCAAGATTAATATAAAAAATTTCAGATGTGTTATTTTAATTTGTTCATCAAATGGTGGATTCTTTATATATGTAGTTATATAAGATTAAAAACATATGGAGGATAATATGAGCAGTGTATTGCACCGTGTTCCATCAATATTTAATCTATTCTAGATTATTTTTGAAGAAAAATTTCTTTGGAAAAAAAAGGTTTTTACTTGTGTTGGTTAAATGCCCATTACCACAACTTCTATTTTTTTATGTGTTCTCGATCACCTTTCATTATTTTTTACTTGTGTGTGTTAAAAAATAAATTTATATTTGTTTTAAAATATATTTTGAATTAGTATTAATATTTTTTTTAAAAATTATTTGGATTTGGTCGAAGCTGTCACTTTATAAGAGAAAAAGAATGTAAAGGCATGCAATTTCATTTGAGTAATTATTTGAGCTTCACAAATTAGATTTAAATGTCATCATTTTTATCCAAATATTCAGCTATTTAATATATCTAAAACAGATCATGTCAAAAATGAGTGCCCCATAAAGAACTCGAAATTAAATAATCATGTAAGGGAATGAAGATGGTATATAAACATTCACATATCTTTATCTTAAGCCAAAAAAAACATATCGTGTACCTATCAACTACAGAGGAAACAATATTAAAAATCTCACCCAGATATGATATCATATAACAATTCATGAGAATCATCACTAAAAAAAATTAACATCTTGTACAATAGGAATGATTGCTCATGATGGTCACTGTAATGAATGTGAAAGAATTCTTTTACAATCCATTTAATTTGAATTTAAAGATTGGATTATTTGGTTATTTTGAAATGATCAATTATGTATGAACACTAACTTCATTTGCTTCGATCATGTTTTAAGCCTAATGTACTTAAATATGATGGTTTAGATTCTGGTTAACTTCATTTGCTTCGATAATGTTTTGGGCCTAATGTACTTAAATATAATGGTTTACTTTTTCGTTAACTTCATTTGCTTCGATCATGTTTTGGGCCTAATGTACTTAAATATGATGGTTTACTTTTTGGTTAACTTCATTTGCTTCGATCATGTTTTGGGCCTAATGTACTTAAATATGATGGTTTACTTTTTGGTTAACTTCATTTGCTTCGATCATGTTTTGGGCCTAATGTACATAAATATGATGGTTTACATTTTGGTTAACTTCATTTGCTTCGATCATGTTTTAGGCCTAATGTACTTAAATATGATAGTTTACTTTCTGATTAATTATTTCTTTCTTAATTTTTAAATATTTATTACTTTTATGTATCAGTTTTTTTGAAAAAATGTGTATGGGGTATTGTGTACTACAATATGCTTTTTTTGCATGTTTGGCACCATAATTTTAAATTTTGTAAGGACTTTCAACCTAAGGTTCAATAATATATAGTTTCATCCTAAAATGAGTTGAAACACCATTTATTATAATCAAAGATATGTATAATGTATACATATTATTACAAAATCTATTCATTTGAGTTTTTATTAAAGAATATATTTTATTAGACAATCAAAATTAAAATAATATATTGGGCAAAATATAATTTGTTTTATAACTACATAATTGACGGGATAGGTATCTTTATAGGAAAAAGGCAAATATTTTGGTTAAATGGATGAATTAATAGATATTAAATTACTTACATTTAGAGTCATATTTACGAGGATATTATTGTAGCTAAATTACACGAATGTTACTAAAAAAATATATTAGGCTTTATTCACGTGCATCTGCACATACACAACAACTAGTTATCTAAAAAGGATTCTCAAGAAGGTGAAAAAGAAAAGTTAAATGTTTCTTATACTCAAGATGTTGGGAGTCTTATGTATGCAATGTTATGTATAAGACCTGATATTAGTTATGTTGTTGGTCTTGTAAGTTGATTTCAAAGTAATCCTGGCAAAAACATTGGCAAGCCGTAAATAGAATTTTTTGACATATAAAAGGAACCAAACATTTGAAATTGTGTTTTCAAGCAAATAATTTGAAGTAATTGATTATTCTGATGCTGATTTTGCTGGAGATAGAGATGATAGTAAGTGTCTGTTTGGTTATGCGATTTGGTAGTGTCTGCGACTCGGTATTTGAAAAACTTAAAAAACAAATCCAAACATTTTTGCGTCACAGCTTTTAAAAATAAACACGATTATCATTTACGTGTAAAAAGAGACGAATTTGGAAAGCTGGGGTCAGTGAGCTTCCTATAAAAGCTGTCCATTGACCCTTTGAAATGACCACTTTGCCCCTGATGAAATGAAAAATGACGAGGACATTTAAACTTATCTTGTTCCCCTCTCTCTCTGGCAGACACATCACCTCCCCTAAAACCCTATCCACTCGTCCCCTTCGTCTCACCCACATCGTCTTGGCCAGCGTCATAAAGATATTCAAAGTTGACGACCCCGTCGGCATCGCCATTGCTGGGCTCACTGTCGACGGGAGGTGTTAAGACTGTGTCACTTTTTGGCGATCAAATATTATGTTTTAATTTATTTTAAAAGATTGGGCATTCAATTTCAAAATTGACTGCATATTTGTCCTCCTGGTACTAGCATTGGCTTACCTGTAGATTTTCATTGCATTCTGAAGTCGTTTTTTAAATTATGCAGTTCCAATGGTACCCGGATTTGACCGTTACTGGGATCTTGATTCATGAGGATTACCCAAGCTTGCCATGCAAGTTTTTCTTTGTAGTGAGTGTGTGGGTGAGTTTAGGCAAGTCTCACCACCTCCCGATCTCTTCCCCCTCAAATGCCTTATTTGTTGGTGAGAATAAGTATACTTTCATCCCCTCCCCACCTTATCTCCCCCAAACTCACCATCTCACCAACTCACTCACTCCCTCTGTTTGCCCGACTTGAAGGAAAAAGAGAGCCGAAGAGGAAAAAAAAAATCTGAAAGAGAGAGAAGGAAAAGGTGAGATTAATTGCTTATATGTGTGTGTGCACACTTAATATGGGTTGATCTCTCTATATCTTCCTCTTTCTCACCCTCTCTTATTCACCCTCTTTGGGCAGCACGACCAGCCCTTTTGTGTGTGTTTTATAAGTATACAAGGGAGGATATGGAGGGGATGGAGTGTCAATCTACGCATGTCTGAGTAGGGGTGCATCCCCCTCCCTTTCTAGGTGAGTTTCACCCCTTCTTTGGTTGACCTTGTGGCTGTTTGAAGATTATTGGCTTTATGCACGGGTAGTGTTTGCTTTTATGTGTGTTGGATGTTGATTCAATGGGGGTGGGGTACGTGCTGCCCGTGCAGGGGTAGACCCACACGCACTGCCCGCGCGAGTGCGCTTGTGCTGGCCGTGCTGGCCACGCGTGCAGGCCGATGCCGGCTGTCTGCCGGGCCTTGGGTGCTGTGCGGGTGCTTCCCGTGGGCACCTGGCATGCTATTTGCATGCCCCATGCCTTGCTTTCCATGCGAGCTTAATGTATGATCCATGCGTTCATGTAATCGAGTCAACTCGTCGCTTGGCTCACCTATTTCTATGTCTTTGTGATGCAGATCTTATAGATGGGACACACGATGGTTCGATTATCGGTGAGTGGTTTGACCAACCCACTGGTATCATAGAACTTGATGCATATATTTATATAATCGTTATTGTCACATGTGGAGGATTTATACTCTAATGAATCGGGGGAGAGGAGCGTGTGTGCACGTGATTAGTCACGCGTAGCATGCTAATGTTATGTCCGCTATTCTTAGCATCAAAGTTGTATTTTCGCTCATTGCCATGCGCGATCGAGTCATGCTAGGCATGCTAGGGTTAAGTCCGCTATGTTTAGCTTTGATATATGCATATATGTGATCGTCGTGATACGTAATCGAGGTACACTATTTCATGCTATCAGAGGTCCTTGAACTTTACTGAGCATGTCTTAGTCCCCTTTCATATGTTGCTAACTAATCTATGAGATGCAATAGTTTTCTTGCATAAGTGGTTGCTTAGTAGTTAATTTTCTTGCGATTGGTATCGACTAAATTGTCTAGTTTTATGAGCTATATAATATCTATATAAATTCACTTAAGGATCCGAGTTAAACCATACTCTCATCGTGAATTAGGCATGTTAAATATTAAGCACATGCTCAAGTATCCAGCTCCATGTGATACTTGTTTGATAGCCGAGTTTATATACTACTTGCTATTATGATCATGTATATAATATATCATGAAATGTGAAGTATGACGTGTATTTGTGAATGAGAGAGGATAATCGATTAATGTGAAGCATTGGGTGCATACATACTGGGCATTGTTGTGGATTTTAGTGTGGAGATGTTGTTGCCGCCATAGATGTTGGGGCAAAGTTGTCAGTATCTTCATGAGATAATGAGACTCTTTTTTACGAACTGAATAGTAGAGGTGGTTCTTACTTAAATTTATACTTCGCATGAGGGTTTGATCTTGCACCCCTTTAGTTGGTGTGGATGTGATTTGGAATGCATGCTAGTATGTGACTTATGTTGCATGCCCTTTTATGCTATTTTACCTCATCCTATGTGAACTACTTGAAGCCTCGAGCGGGCTATACCTTGTGTGTATGTTAGATTATTTGCATTCATGTTCATCTGTGTAGTGTAGATCGTTCCTAGTCTATTAAATTGTCATGTCATATTATCTATTCCATGCCTAAATAACTTTTATTAACTCGCTAGTTAATCCTTGCTTGAGCATATCCCCTAATGTACCTTATGATTGCTTTCTTATTTGGACATGTGGTCCATGTACCTCTTTTGAGATAGAATGTCTCATGTGTTATATTGAATTATATTGCGCATATGTTAGATTAATCAGTCATATCCGTAATAGGCGTGTGTATGACCCTCTGTCAGGCCATATTTTATTATTTTAGTGCCAAGTAAAATAGTTATTTTTCTTACATCCATGTGATGCGTTCATATGAGAATTCGGAAAATTCATAATTATATATAGACACACACACACACTTGATGACTCAATGATTTGAGTTCCACTATTATCTGTGAATATTGTGGAACTGTGTGAATGTCTTAGAAATTAATTATGCATAGTCAGTTCCTTATTGATTTTCTTACTTGGACATATGGTTCATGTACCTCTTATGGGGTAGAATTTCTCATGTTATATTTGTTTATGTAATATTATTGAGTATGATGGATTTATAGTTGGTTATGTGCCCTGCATCCATGCGATGCTTTCACATGGGAATTCAGATAATTCCTTTATTGTATTAGTGTTCGTCAATCGATAATTATGATAGTATGTTTGGCCTATCTCTAATAAGCACGCATGGATGGCCCGCCTTTAGGGTCATGCCTTATCATTGTTCAATGCGAGAACTTAACCTTCTTCCCTGCATCTGAGTGATGCGTCTCTATGGGAACTCAATTAGCATCAGTATGTGCTAACCGATAGTAGTTGATCCGTGAAGATCGTATTGCTGGCGTGGAGTGTTTTCTCTCTATATCATCGTTCGTTGAAATTACCCGGTGTTGGAGCAATCATGGATTGTGCCACCATATCATAGGAGGCCCAATATGTATTTCGATCCCCTTGTGGCTTCGTACCTATCTTGGAACGCTGTCAGGAAGAGGGCTACCGGAAGATATTGATATTTGCTAATTGATAATAGTTGATCTACAAGGATCATCTTGAGAGCGTGGATTGCTTCTCCCCTATCTCGTATCCGTGTTGAAGTTATCCGACGTTGGAGTTAACCTGGATTCTGCCATTACATCATAGGAGGTCAATGAGTATTTCAATACCCTTGTCGCTTCATACCTATCTTGGAAGGCCGTCAGGAAGAGGGCTACTCGGGAGAGGGCTACCAAAAGGTAAGGGAGTTAGTGAGTTGATTTCTTTTCCAATAGTCCCATGTCACCCTAGGGTTGAAGATGAGGATGAGGTTGGAGTGCTTCCTCCCGTATTATCGTGCGTCAAAGCTTTTGAGCGTCGAAGCTATCCTGGATGGTGCCACCATATCATAGGAGGCCCAATGTGTATTTTGATACCATTGTGGCTTCGTATCTATCCTGGAAGGCTGCCAGGGAGAAGGCTACCGGATGATATCGCGAGCGTGGAGTATTGTTTCCCTACATCATCGTGCATTGAAGCTACCCGGTATTGAATCTGTCTTGCGCCGTGCCATCGTATCATTGGGAATGCCCAGAGTATGATGTGCCTATCGTACGAGGCCCGAGTACTGACCATGGATGGCCGCCATGATAAGGACTAACCTCGAGAAGGCTACAGGTTGATGCAAGGCATCGTAATGTATTATATCTCATGCATGAGTAGTAGGTATTTTCATTGGCTGATGGAAATGGACATGCATGATGTATTTTCTCCTAATCAATGTCTAGGTAATCTGTTGAGAGATTTTTTTTTTATTAGGGTAAAATTTTTATATGTATTAACTATTATTTTTTTATTTTTAGATGAGTCTGAGATGTCTTCCAGCACAAAAAACAGGGGTCGGGGTAAAACAGTGATGTCAGCATATTGGAGCGGCAAGAAGGACAAGGCCATAATAGAATGGAATGATCTTGATCAACCGGTGGGAGATGGTGCGAAGTCTCTTAGCTTTTATATGGGTGTTGTGGTTCGTAGTGGACTACTACCTCTTGATGTACTGATTGGCGACATGTTAGTAAAGATATTAAGACTTCAGCTATCGAGCATTTAAAGGTTCAATTTATTTTACATTTCAATTCGAGGAAGATTACTTTTTTGTTTTAATTTATCAAATGAATAAATTTAATTTTTCTTTTCTTTGTGTTTCTATTATTAGGCTCACTTTGATCTTAGTGGTGATGATAAATTTCACTTGACACTTCGCAAGATAGGGGAACCGATGGAAAGATAACAAGTATCGACTACACAAAAATTATGTTGGAGATTTAACCGAACAAGAAGCCCTTGAAAATTGCCCTTCAAATGTTAATCCTGATCATTGGAAAACATTGGTTGGTTACTTTTTTAGTGAAGAGTTCAAGGTATGAGAAATAATCTGAAACTTGAATTTTGTTTTGTCATTGAAACAAAATTAATTACTAACAGTTTCTCATGATAAAATGTAGAAAAAATCTAAATAAAATACAACAAATCAGGCACTATCAAAGTCAACTCACAACGCTGGGTGGATGAGCCTCGCAAGAAGAGCTTACAATATTGTTAGACTTTAACTTATGTTTTAAAATTTATATTTTATGTTCATATCTCTGATTATCTCAACGATGAAAAAAAATACAGAAAAAAAAATCCACGAGGCGAGGCACCCAAAAGACATGAGCTTTGGATGGCTATTCACACACAAAAGAATGGGGAACCTGTGAACGAATATTGTCACGAAATGCTTGTAAGTTTTTGTATAATCCTCTCAACTGTATATTTCTAAACCATATATACTTTTGAAATAAGTGTGAGCTAAACCAACAAAGATAGAAAGTAGTACTGGATCCTTCATAAAGCAAGATTCTTAATTAGCTGATGTTGATCTATATATTTTTGTGATCGATCCTATCTAAAGCTGACTACTTTTATTCTTTTTATCAATTTATTCATGTGGACCATCCTAAATTATGAATCAGACTTTTATAGGTCATGATTTAGAAATCTTGATTTTAAATACTTGATGGTAATAGATTGAAATTAATATGAATTTCAATCTCCAAGTAGTAACTGGACATTTTGTAATATGTTCTATGATTTATGTATATTAGAGATAACAATTAATTTTCTTGATTAGATTTGACAGATCAATCAGACATGAGTGGATGTTGATTGATGTTGATTATTCTTGAATGCATAAGTTTTGATTCAAGGCAGTTTTTTCTTTGTCATTGAATTTTGTTTGTCAACGTGATGTACTTGTAATGTGAGCTTATGGCATATTAGATCAATTTAATTATGATTTGCTTGTATTATGCTAATATGTTTTTATTTTTAATTAAATATTGTTATTTAATTATGTATCTCCTTTTTCATGATGAATTTAGTTGCGTGATTTGAATCCTTATTTCAGGCTAAAATGGATAATTATATTACTGAAGTGGAAGATGGGGAGGATGAGAATCATCCGGATATACTTGCGATTGGACCTGGGCATAATGGGAGAGTTCGCGGTTTAGGTGGTGGGGTTACTCCAACACAATACTTTGAAAATGGTAGAGAACGAGGAAAAGGAAGATTATCTGACGATGCACCAAATCATTTACATGAGAAGATACAACACATGGAGGAACAACATACATGACAAATGCAACAAGAACATGCACTACAAATACAACAAATTCAAGAAAAAATGCAGGAGACAATGGAGGAGAAGATGCGAGAGATGCAAGAACAAATTAATCAACTTTCTCAGTTCCAGAGTTTATTTAAGTTTTTTTCAGCCTAGATACAATCTTTAAATTTGGTATTTTATTTCCTTTGTAACTTTGGATATTGTCTAACTTACACTCTTATTGTGTTATATGCATGTAATGTTTATTTTTCTCTATGGATGATGTCTTTATTATGAATGTTTTTATTGAAATAATTATTTAGCATAAAGATGGATAATTATGTTCAGAAATTTTGTTTATAATAGGGCTTTATAACCGTCATAAATGGATGGTGGAAAAATAATTAGCTACGGTTTGTCAAACATCACGATAAATGAACAAGCAAAATGGAGACATTTTGCTAACCGTAGCTATATATGGAAATGGAAAAATATATGACCAAGCTATGGCTGCTGTTTCAGCAACCGCCCCCATATAAACCGTCGGGAAAAATCATATCGACCGCAACCATAACTTAATACGACCCCAGTTACCAAGGCGGGTTTGGAACCGCAGGGTAAGGTTATGGTGGCGGTTTCCTGTCTGTAGGGATGGTTTGAAACCGCCACCGTAGAGGACTTTTCTTGTAGTGAGAATGTGCGACAATATCAGTGTCGATGTTATGTATATATGTCAACATTGCTTGTTGTGTCGTGGGATCACAGAACTGACCCATAGCATCTGGAACATGTGTGACAATAACATTGTCGATATTTTTGTGTATATGTCGACAATGCTTGTGTCTCAGGGATCAAAATACTGAATACGTAGCATCTGAAACCTGTGCACAAAAATAAATAAATCTCTTCATATCACATCAATCCATACTTGAGAATATCCTAATGGAAAGACATGAAATGTCAAGAGAAGGCTGTTTAGAAATGCTAGACGGAGAGGGAGAGCACAGGCAGATGACATTTGCACGGGGAGGCTTACAACGGCAAGCAAATGAGTGGATGCACGAGGGGTGTCCACAGCGGGAGGGGCTAGAGGGGTGGTGGAGGGTTTAAGGTTTGAGAGAGGTAAGAGAGGGCCGTTTCGACTTGCATTTGAAAGGGTACCTATCGACATTAAATCTGTCGACGGTGACACAAAATTGAAAATAACATCTCTGGTACAGGTTCGACATATGAAGTGTCAAGTGAATGTATTTTATCTGACTGTTCTAGTGTCGAAGTAGACAATTAGTAAAACCGGATGTTCTTAACCCTCGTCGACATATGCAATTCTAAGTGGAATAGAAATACCTCGACACAAGGATGGTCGATGCATCAACAGGTACCTTTAAATATTTTTTATGGGCATATCGACATAATGACTGTCGACAAAGTGAAATTATCTTAACAATTTCAATGTCACCGCGGTTGTCTAAATATTTATTCAATATGTGATATACCTCGACAATGGCAGTGTCAATATTAGCAGCATGAGCCCATTCTTCAATTTTCTAGGTGGTTCAACAAAAATAACACATTCATACAAGAGAGATCATGAGATGTCGACGGAGAGAGAGAGAGAGCACGAGATGAGATGTCGACGGAGAAGAGAGCACGAGATGAGATGTTGACGGAGAAGAGAGCACGAGATGAGATGTTGTAATGCCCCACATTTATCTAACCGCTTATCGGACGGTAAAAGAGTCGCTACTAAACTTAATCAAAAAACAACACCAAAATTTGGACCCCCTTTTTTTTATCTATGATACCAATATAATATGAATATAATAAAATCGATGATAATAAAATAAATAATATTCAATGGTTTTAGATCACCAATGGTCTTACAAAATATCAGTCTAACGGAAATAAAATATTAGAATGCAAAGACATATTAAACCACCCATGTGAGAGCCATCTAAACTAAAGTAAATCCAAATAGTTGACTACGACTATTATTTATTCTCCAACCCTGCTACCTCGACGAGATCCCTGAAGCGTATGAAAAGTTCAAGCTTCGTTTTGGTCCTCAGAAGATGAGCTAGGTGGTTATGAAACAATCAGCCATTTGGAATAGGGTGAGTGATTAACTCAGTGAATAAGCCTATTGACAAATTACCTCACGTGACAGTTATATAAAAAATAAAGTTATATGAAATTAGAATTTCATTTAATAAATATTTTATTTTATTAAATTAATTTAAAATCATAAAATTTAAAAAAAAATTTAATGCAATCACGTTGCCTAATCTTTGGTCCACATCATAGAAATCATGAGGTTTAAATAATATGATCGGGTCGGGTTCTCAATCGGAAGAACCGTTTTCCAAAACAGGTGTCCCAAGCCCCAAACGACTAAATCTCTCAAAAAGCTCCCTCGAGGAGACGTTAGATCTAGAAGACGCTGATGGGTTGCCGCTGCCATCACTACGAGAACACCAGCACAGGATGCCTTGGTTGCTGTAGACTCCAAACAAAGAATCCTCCGCTGCAAGGAATGCTTTACCACACCCCTTACCGATCTTGGGACTCTTCGAGTCCTAGACCTTCCTCTCCAAAGACGAAATATGATGGGGGGATTTATTCCAGAAAAATGTCATGATATGCATCTTGATAAATCTCAGAAGTACTAAATTTTTAAAAAAATCTCAGAAGTACTACATTCTTTAATTCAAATAATTATATATCTGAACACTCACGAGAAAAAGCCATTTTTAACCACTGCAAACACTCACGAGAAAAAGCCGAAGTTGCAAGGGGTGGACTGTGAGTCTCTGATGGCGGAGCCGGCGGCGGCCCAATCCCCCGGAGGCCCAAGCTCAGGGGGCATCCTCCTCCTCTGTGAAGGTCAGAGGCCTGGAGGATCTGACTTCCCCTTCAACTGTGAAGGTTGGAGGTTCATCTATTCCTCCTCCAAAAGGGGGTACAATAGAGAGCATCTTCAAAGCTTTTAAGCACACATCGATTGCGAGCACCTCTGAAGAGAAGGCGGCCCCAAATCGACAACACGTAAAAGGGAAAGTTGTCATTCTAGCAAAGGCAGACGGTCGATTGGCTTCATCGAGGCAACATGATTTTGGACGTGCTCAAACCACTGCTGCAATTCGAGCCCCGACCTCGTCCAAGCCAGCCAATCCCAACATGGGTGCTCTCCGGAAGCCGACCTACAAGCCCCCCCTTATGCTGCTCCAACCCCCAAAACCTGGAACGAGTTGTTTTCGGCGCCTTCAGAAGCTAAGCATTGTGCGTTGGAGTTCTCTGAACCCATTTTGGAGGATGGAATCCCCAGAATCTACATAGAAGAGTCAGACTATGAAAGCTTGACGATCAAATGGGAGAAGGCAATTGTGGGCTATGTTATCGGTAAAACTCCGGTATACACTCCTTTCCTCTTGTTCCTGAAGAAGCGTTGGAAGGTCAAAGGTGAGATCCAACTTTTCTTGCAAGGTAATGGGTTCTTTATTGTTAACTTTGACCTTGAGGAGGATATGAACCGAGTGCTCGAGGGGGGCCCTTGGACCATGGATAACAGGCCTTTTGTTCTCAAGAAGTGGTCTACTTCTGTGCGTATGGAACAAGAGAGCCTGACTTCCATTCCCATTTGGGTTAAGTTCCCCAATCTCCCCCTTCATTTCTGGACAAAGGAATGTTTGGGAAAGATCGCCAGTGCAGTGGGGGTTCCATTGTTTATGGACACGGCTACACAAATGGCCACAAGAATTTCATATGCGCGGGTATTTGTGGAGGTCTCAGCATACTCTGTGCTTCCAGATTCAGTGGTAATTGACTCACAGGCCAATGGCAGAGAAGTCTTTCCCATCGTATATGATTGGAAGCCACATGCGTGCTCGCATTGCCATACCTTTGGCCATGATGATGCTCTATGCTCCAAGAGACCTAGAACAGTCTCATCTTCTTCCAAACTACCTACGCAAGACGGATTCTCCACTCGTGAGAAGGAAGGCACATCACCCAGCACAAAAGGTCGACCATCGGGAAGTAGTCCGCTGAAATCTGGCCTCAAGGAGTCCTCAGATCCACAAGTAAAGATGTCAAACAAATTTCAAACACTTCAAGAGACTTCCTCGGAGGGCACTATGGTTGATTTAGATTCCCTAGACATTCAGGTACCCCTGCAATCTGGATTGGGAGTCACTAAAAAGCTGGTCCCCCCTAACCCAATTCAAGACAGCCTAGAACGTTCGATATTGGAGGCAGCTCAAGAAATTTTGGAGAACTCTATAGAGGCCACCGTGATGCAGAGAAGGAGATAAACCAAGCAATCAGTCCGGGAAGCTTGAAGGACTCTTCTCATAGGTTTATCGTGGTTGCTTCGACTCCTTCTACAGCAGGTCCAGTCAGTCCAACAATTCCACTTGGCGATAATGAGCAACCGATTGAAGTTTCCAGGCCAGAAAAAAAATGCAGCATCAAGGAAGAGGCGAGGAAGAAGGTCACCTTTACCTCAGAGCCTTCACTTCCTCCACTTACGCAGCCTCCAAATTACCAACACAAGCGTCAAACACGCAACAAATCAGCCACATCCGGTTCTAAACCGGATCGAGCTAATTAGCAGATAAGTTATTGTCCCTTTCTCATTCCCATTTTATGGATTGTGTTTTTTGGAATGTGCGTGGGCTTAACAACCGAGTTAAACAATTAGATGTTATGAATTTTTTGCAGTCTCAGAAGTTGCATTTTGTTGCTTTTCTCGAAAATAAAGTTGCATTGGTCGATGCACCTATGGTAAAGTTTCGGCTCTTAGGCCGGAATACTTCCTCTTGGGCTCATTATTATGATGGAATTGGTCGCATCTGGCTATTTTGGCTTCCGGAATTAATGGATGTCAACATTATTAAGTCCTCAGATCAAGTGATACACTGTCAGGTCTTCCTTAAGAACTTGGCCATTTCTCTACAGCTCTCGGTGGTTTATGGTTCCAATTCTGATACTGACCGGATGCAACTTTGGAACAACCTTATAGCTGCTAACCCAAGAGGTTCTATGCCATGGTTAATCGGTGGGGACTTCAATGAGGTGAGATTTTCTGATGAAAAACAAGGAGGCTGCTCTCCTAACCTCAGAAGGCTTCATCGATTTAACTCATGCCTAGATGCTTGTGATCTACATGACTTACATGTCTTGGGGCCTTCTTTCTCCTGGAACAATAAACAAATGATCCGTATAGCTTGTCGCCTTGATCGGCTGATGGGTAATTCTTCATGGTTCAATCTGTTCCCGGAGGCCTATGTACAGCATATGCCTGAAAGCCTTTCTGACCATGCAGCCCTGAAGCTCTGGGCTTCTCCCCCCCCCCCTTCAGAGCTACCCCAAGCCTTTCAAATTCTTCAACGCTTGGTTAGAGCATGAGTCCTTCATGGAAACTATTAAGCGTGCGTGGAATTACTCAATAGAAGGTTCAGCTATGTTCAAGTTAGCAAAAAAGCTTCAACATCTAAAGGTAACCCTCAAGGCCTGGAACGTGGAGCAATTCGGAATTGTACAAGACAATGTACGTCAAAACAAGGCACACTTATCCTCAGTGCAGTCATCCCTTCTGTTGGACCCCCTAGATAAGAACTTAATTGCCTCTAAACATCAAGCTCGGAGCCGTTATGTCCATTCATTGCATTTGGAGGAAGAGATTATACGCCAAAAAGCTCGCCTTAATTGGCTCCAAAATGGCGATAGATGCTCCAAGTTCTTCCACGCCCAATTTGGTGCCAGGAAATCCAGAAACACTCTTCGAAAAGTGGTTTTGCCGGATGGATCAGAAGTTGTTCAAGATAGACAGGTTCAACACCTCACTGTGGACTACTTCCAACAACTCCTCAATAAGGAGTCTCATGCTCCTATTCCAGTCCTCCAGTCTTCTAGGAGACTAAGTAATGGGGACAAAGAGGCCCTTTGTGTAGAGGTCACTGAAGAAGAAATCTACCAAAACCTCCGAAGTATGAAAGGAGACGGGAGTCGGGTCCGGATGGATTCACAGTTGGTTTCTTTCAAAAATGCTGGGAGGTGGTAAAAGCTTATCTAATCGCAGCGGTCCTTGAATTCTTCAATAGCGGAAAGCTCCTAGGGCAACTCAATACTTCCTTCATTGCTCTCGTTCCCAGATGCTCGAATGCTAGCTCACTGGATCACTTTCGCCCAATATCTTTATGTGGTACAGTCTATAAGCTTATCACAAAAATATTGGCCTCTCGTTTGCAGAAAGTGTTACAGTCACTCATTAGTCCCAATCAAATGGCTTTCGTCAAGGGAAGAAAGATAAGCCACGGCATCTTGCTGGCTCATGAAATGGCCAAGTACCTCTCCAAAAAGCATGGAAAAGGTCGAGCGATAGTGAAGATTGACCTCCGCAAAGCGTTTGACTCAATTCGCTGGCCATTCATCCAAGCAGTTCTTGAAGCCATGAATTTTAGCCCAACGTGGATTCAGTGGACTATGGCATGCATCCAGTCTCCCAGGTTTTCAGCGCTTATCAATGGGTCTCCATTCGGATTCTTCGAAAGCTCTTCAGGACTTCGTCAGGGAGACCCAATCTCCCCTCTTTTATTTGTAATTGGCATGGAGGTTCTCTCTCAATCTTTGGACGCTGAGCTCAAGAAAGGAAGGATTGGGTCCTTCACGAAGCACTCAACAACCATCACCCACCTTCTTTTTGCGGACGATCTTATCATATTCACCCCCATTACCAGAGAATCGGGTCTTGCCCTTCGATCTATATTGTCGAATTTCGCCACTCTATCTAGCTTAGAGCTTAACAGTGGTAAATCTGCTGTTTTATATGGAGGAAGGGATGACCTCCATCACAAATTCTCCATAGACATTGGTATTCCCAGAGGAGCTCTGCCGGTTACCTATCTTGGGCTACCGTTGTTCATTAGGGCGCTTACTTCGCAACTTTGCATTCCATTGGTGGATAAACTGTGAAGGAGACTTCAATGCTGGCATGGTCATATGCTATCGTTGGCAGGGAGACTTGAATTAGCCAAGACAGTTCTGATCAGCCTCCAACTTTACTGGTCCTCGGCGTTCGCTCTCCCACAGGGAACTATAAAGGCAATGGAGAAGACGATCAGATCATTTATATGGGGGGACCATCTCTGCAAAGGTCTCTTCACCATGTAAATTGGAAAACAGTGTGCCTACCAAAGGAGGAAGGAGGGCTTGGCTTAAAGAGAATAGGGGACTGGTCTAATGCAGCATTGAGTGCCAGGTTCTGGGAATTAGCAGTAGGAGAAGACTCCCTTTGGGCTACCTGGATGACCCGAAGATATCTCAGCAAGCAGGGGCTTTGGACCGTTAACCCTTCCAGATCGGGCTCATGGATTTGGCCAAAAATCCTAGCATCAAGATCTTGGATCAAACCTCAGGTTAAATACTTGTTGTACTCAGGTGAATCATTATCCATCTGGGAGGACCCTTGGACCGGTGGAGGATCTCTCTTGAACCTATGCCCAGCGTCCCATGTTCTCCAAACAACAGCACCAGATTTACGGGTTGCATCACTAATTTCCAATGGAGAATTATCTAAGCCTTACTGATGGGATCCTCTTTGGGACTCTGCTTGGAATACTATTTGTGAACTAGAGTGTGGAGGCCCGGGGAGAGACACATTGATTTGGCCGACCAGCACCTCTGGTTCTCTAACCTCTTCGAAAGTTTGGGAATTCCTCCGTCATAAGGGTGACAAGCTAAAGTGGACCAAATGGATCTGGCAGAAATTCCAAGCTCCTAAATTCTTAGCTTGTGCATGGTTGGCACTGCAAAGAAAAACTCCAACATTAGAATTGCTACAAAGCAAGGGCCTTATGCGGGACACGACTTGTTCCCTATGCAAAAATGCCTCAGAATCCATCTCCCATCTATTCTTGCACTGCTCGTTCTCGGCTTTCCTATGGACTGCAGTATTAAAGAAAATGGGGACAAAAAGGGTGAGGCACACCTCTATTCATGGCTTAGTAGACTGGCTGGACACAACATTTCAAGTAGGAGCACCGAGAACAATTATGCAAACTGTGTTCGTGGTGGTTATTTGGTCGATATGGAAGGAACGCTGCCATCGCAGATTTCGGGCCAAGGAAACTCACAAGCTAGCAGTTCTACACTTAATCACTCTTACAGTTCAGCTTAGTTTTCAAGGCAAGCACCTGAAAGAGATGGACACCCCTGCAATCCAGAGACTTGTTGAGAACTGGGGAATTGCTATCCTGCCATTTGAAACAAAAATAACCGAGGTCGACTGGCGCCCGCCGGATCAAGGATGGATCAAATCCAACTCTGATGGTTCGCTCTCAGCGGACAGGGCAGGCTATGGAGCAATTTTGCGCAACCAAGATGGAGGGATGCTGTTGGCGGCTGCGGTGCAGGAGAAGTACCCCTGCTCGATTAATTTGTTAGAATTTAGAGGAATTCTTCAAGGATTAAAGCTGGCCAAGGTCATTGGAGTTCCAAATATTCACATAGAAAGTGACTCTACTACAGCCATTGCATGGGTACAAGGCAAGGGATGCCTCCCTTGGCAGGCATTCAGAGATAACAATGTAATGGTCCTTCTTTTGGCAGATTTTGAATCATGGAAAGCAACCCATGTTCCCCGAGAAGGCAACCAAGTAGCTGACCACCTTGCTGCTTGGAGGAGCTCTCCGGGTTCCACTATCATTGCTCCACATCAAGCATGGCAGGAATTGAAGGAGCTAATTTCACATGATGCCGATGGGACTGTATACACTCGCAGGCGAAAAAAATGAAAATCTGCTGCCTTTCCTGAGGCAGTTTTTTTCCTTTTTTTCTCTTAGTCTGACTCTACTTGGTTAGATGAGTCAGGTTACAGATTCTTTTTGATGTAACTACTTTTTGGCTAGATGTATAAAGTGTTAGATTGTAACTACTCCTTATAGATATGAAATGCAATTCTTTTTTTACCCACCAAAAAAAAATCATTATATATCTAAAAAAAAGCATAAGCATCAATATATGTGTTTTATTCATTATTGGAACACGAATAGCATAATTCATGTTATATTAATTGTCATGATGAAGAAATTAATCCACGCAATTCTATTCAATAAAAAATGCAATTTGATCATTTGATTAATATAAAAAATATCCAAATCGTGCAAAATTATCATAATATAAATGTATGGATATCACATAATATCACACAAATATAATTAGCATGTGAAATTCAACGAAATAAATCCATACATATCAAGATGAAATGGCTCTGATACCACTGTTGGAGATCTAATACTTCATCAATGAAGTCACAAACAAGCCATAGGATCTCATCTTGATAGGTATGGAAGAAAACAAAAAAACATGTGTAGAAACATACCTCCTTTTGAGTGCAATTTAACAAACAGAGCTGTTTGTTCTCCTCTACTTGTTCTTGTTGCTTCTTTGCTATGCCTTTGATCTTCTTTGTTCACCTGGAGAGACAAAAAAAACCCCAAGGCACCTCCACTTCTTCTTTTCCATTCCAATGAGACAGAGAGAGTGTGAATGAGAGAGTGTGCTCTCTATTTATTTCATTCACTCACTAAAAAGAAGTGTAGAGGTGGACCTATTTAATGGGTTCACCAAATCAAGGGTATATGATGTGTCTTCTCATCAAAGACACTAATTAACCAAAAAAACCCTTGCAAACCAAATACACAAATTAAAACTTATAACCTCCCATCAACCAAACTCATAAACAAATGGGGCAACCTTAATTCACTGTTTAAATACAAATCCCCACTTGTTAAGCTATGCAAGAGTTAAATGTGATTCTCTCAAAACAAAATTCATTTGAAAAAGCTAAACATTGATTTATTAAGCCACAAATACTAACAATCTCCCACTTGGCTCATAAATCAATGGGTTTGCATATTTGAACACAAGTTTCAAATCAGTTTCAAAACAACAGGTGGCCACCCTTTTCTTCAAAAACAAATAAACTGATTGAGAATCACAAATAACTACATCTAGCTCACCAACTATGAGATACGGTCGAATGAAGTCCTTTATTGGATGTCGGACCACTAAAACCCATGAATCCATTTCTACCCAACATAGACAGACGCACTCATGAATCAAGTACTGACTGTTCCTGCATCAAAGTATGCATGAAACTCATAGAAAATCAGTGTCATGACTCCTCAAGTCAAAGGTTATACTCTAAATGTGTATAAATAGAAGCAACACTTTCAAGAGCAGTGATTATGATATAAAGTGTTCTCCTATAACGGTCCAAATTGCTTCATGTATTTAATAACACATGTCATGTAGATAAAATTATGTGGCTGAGACACACCACGTGTATCAAGTACACTATCTACAACGAAGGCTTACAGATGTGTCTGCCCCAACACACCTATCACCCAAGCAAGTTTCAGGAATCACCCCCAATGACTGTCTGATCTCCCTGTGAGCAGACCCGCAGCCATCGCTCACCAAACAGTCTGCGGCATTCCCATGGACAAACATCTTTCCAACAAGAAAGACAATTTTAATTAACACAATCATCATGATGATAAATTAATGACAATATTTGAAACAACATATTATCATAGATGCACAAAATGACTGATTAGTCACTATTTTTCACAAAATGTACATGTACATACAGATATGCAAGATGTCATAAAACTAACAAAACATTTACATATCTATGAACCTCAAACCCATGCAATTGATATGTTCATTAAACACTTTGATGGGTAATGGTTTAGTCAGGGAATCAACCAGCATTTCTTCAAAAGAGATGTGAGAGACAACAACATGACCCTGCTGAACTTTCTCTCTCACATAATGATACTTCACTTCTATATGCTTCGAACTACTATTACACCTGGCGTCCTTGGTGAGACTGATGGCTGCAGTATTATCACAAAATATGTTCAAAGGATATGCAATACTATCCACAACTCTGAGTTCACTAATGAACTGCTTCAACCAAATAGCATGCTTAGCAGCTTCACTGCAAGAAATATATTCAGCTTTCATCATTGACTGAGCAGTGCAACCCTGCTTTTTGCTTCGCCAAGAGACTGCTCCACCTCCCAATGTAAAAATATATCCTGAAGTGGACATCAAAGTATCTGGACAGCCTTTATAATCTGAATCTGAATAGCCCTGGACTTTCAGATCATTGGCACAATAAATAAGCTTGAAACTTTTGGTCCTCTTGATGTAACGCAACACCTTTTTAGCAGCAACCCAATGATCATGTCCTGGATTAGCCTGGAATCTACCAAGCAACCCAACAACATAGCATAGATCAGGTCTGGTGCAAGTCATAGCATACATCAAACTGCCAACAACAGATGCAAAGGGAATTTTATTCATCTCAGCCTTTTCAAGCTCATTCTTGGGGCAACTAGACTTGTCCAACTTATCTCCCTTGACAATAGGAGATAAACCTTCTTTACAATTCTCCATAGAAAATCTTTTTAGGACTGAGTCTAAATATGCTTCTTGAGATAAACCCAACATCCTCAGTTTTCTATTTCTGTGGATTTTTATCCCAAGCACATAAGAAGCTTCCCCCAGATCTTTCATCTCAAATTGCTGAGACAACCATAACTTGGTCTCTCGAATGAATGATATGTCATTCCCTGCAAGCAAAACATCATCCACATAAAGAGTTAAGATCAGAATTCTACTCCCACTGATCTTCACATATATGCAACTGTCAACAGAATTGTTAACAAATCCATATGCCAAAACTGCGGAATGAAACTTCAAATGCCACTGGCGAGAAGCTTGTTTGAGGCCATACAAGGATTTCTGCAATTTACACACTTTCTGCTCCTGCCCTTCAGTGACAAAGCCATCAGGTTGATCCATGTATATGTCTTCTTCTAGTTCTCCATTCAGAAAAGCAGTTTTCACATCAACCTGATGCAACTCATAATCATAATATGCAGTAATGGACATAATAATGCGCAAAGAGTCTTTTGTACACACCGGAGAAAATGTATCATAGAAATCAATACCTTCTCTTTGTGTGTAACCTTTAGCAACTAACCTTGCTTTATAGGTTTCAATCTTCCCTTCAGAGTTCTTCTTTTTCTTGAAAATCCACTTACAACCAATAGGCTTGGAATTTTCAGGAAGATCAACCAACTTCCACACATCATTCTGATACATGGAATCCATCTCAACTTGCATTGCAGTTCTCCATAATTTAGCATCAGGAGCACTAACTGCATCTTCAAAGCTTGATGGATCAGCCTCATCAACATCTGGAACCATGGGATAATTTTCTCCGAGATAAGTGATATAATCATCACTTATGGCAGGTCTTCTAATTCTCTGTGGCCTTTCAGATCTGACTGGAACATCTTTTTGTGCTGGTGGTGGAGGCACTGCTACCCGAGACTTCTTCTCACTCCCACTGATGAAAGAATTCTCATCAAATCTGACATTTCTGCTTTCAAAAACAACTTCACCATCTGATTCAGCTGTTTTTCCATATAACCTGTATCCCTTTGAGCGATCTGGGTATCCTATAAATCGACAGGACACAGATCTATCAGCCAGTTTTGAACTGCTAGGACCAGGAACCATTGCATAAGCATTGCAACCCCACACCTTCATATGATTTAGGCTTGGCCTCCTGCCCGTCCACAGTTCATATGGTGTCTTCGGCACAGATTTAGAGGGAACCCTGTTAAGAATATATACAGATGTTTTCAAGGCCTCACCCCAGAAGGATTGAGGTAAAGTGGCTCTATTCATCATGCATCTGACCATCTCCAACAAGGTTCTATTCCTCCTTTCAGCTACACCATTTTGTTGTGGAGTGTAAGGGATAGAGACTTGCCTGCAAATGCCATGCTCTGAGCAGAAACTTTCAAACTGATCTGACATATACTCACCTCCTCTATCAGTTCTGAGAATTTTAATCTTCTTCTCTAACTGATTTTCCACCTGTGCCTTATAGTCTTTAAAAACTTCAAAGACATCTGATTTTCTAGCCAACAGATAAATGTATCCATAGCGAGAAAATTCATCAATAAAAGTAACGAAATATTATTGACCATTTCTCGTTTGAACATCCATGGGTCCACATACATCAGAATGAACAATTTCAAGAAGATTTTTTGACCTTTCTGCCTTTGGAAAAGCAGACTTCACCATCTTGCCTTTCAGACAATTTTCACACGACCCATAATCTCCAATGCCACTTTCAGTCAGAATGCCTTTCTTACACAGAATTTGGAGTCTCTGCTTGTTTATGTGGCCCAAACGCAAATGCCACATATAGAGAAAATTATCTGAAGCAATTTTTCTTCTTGAACCAGATGATTCAACATTCAAACCAACACACACAGATGATATAGAAGCTGTAAAAGATTCATCAAGGAAAAGTTTATACAGGTGATCAACCTTCTTGCCACTAGCCAAAAAATCACCATGTTTCTTTACAATAACTTTTCCACTTTAAAAAAATACAGACAAACACATATCATCTAGTCTACCTACAGACACCAAGTTACACCTCATATCAGGTGCATATACCACAGACTCCAAAACAGAGATCGTCCACCAGGAAACTTCAAAACATACGAGCCAACTCCCAGAACAGCTGCTCGTTGATTATCCCCATGTAGACATACATCTCATCCTCCTTAAGCTTCTTTAGATCCAGAAACCCCTGCAAGGTCTTGGAAATGTGAATTGTACATCCAGAATCCAACCACCAAGTGTTAGATGGTACATCCACATAATTAATCTCTGTGCAAACAAAAGAATTTATAATACCTTGCCCAAGGGACTTCTGTTTCTTCTTCAATTTAGGACACTCAGCTTTAAAATGCCCTGGCTGCTTGCAGTAATAGCAAACCCTTTGATCAGGCTTATGTTCCTTCTTTTGGGATCCAAAATTCTTTTTGGACTTCCCAGATTTCTTGAACTTTTTCTTCTTCAAGGGTTGCTTCCCTTTGGCATCAGTAGCTGCAAAGTGTGCATATTCATTCTTGTTCTGAGCTTGGCGCTCCTCTTCAAGCACACAATGATTCAGCAATTCATCCAGCGTCCACTTCATATCACTTGTATTATAATTGATTTGGAAGCTTTCATAGGATTTTGGGAGGCTATTGAGAATAACATGACAAATGTAATCTTCATCAAGTTTACTCCCCAAAGAATCCAATTCATTGCTGTAGCCAATCAATCTCAGAATGTGCTCTTTAACACTCTCACCATGAGCCAATTTCGTGTTGTGAAATTTCTGAAACACTGCTTGCTTCTTGGCTTTGGAGGTCCCAACAAACCTCTGTTCTATATGATCCAACAAATCCTTGGCATGCTTAAATTCTTGCAAGCTGTTCCGAAGAACCGGGCTCACAGAATTCATAATAAAATGCGTAGCCATTTTGTTGGCCTTCAACCATTTCTCATAATATGCATATCTTGACGCTGGAGCATTCAGAGGTGGTTCAGGTGGGACGCCATCCGTAATTGCAATGTCAAAATCATGAATGATAACAACATCATGATCTTTCCTTTCCATTCTCTGAAGTTCGATCCAGAGAGAGGTTCAATGGAAAACATTCCCGACATCATCATAGTTGGATCCATAACTAAACACAAATATCCATATGTATGATTTAGAATCTAACACAATATAGAGTCTAACACAATCAAGATATCATACACAAATATGGATTATTATACAAGACAAGATCAATAAAATCAAGCATGATCTCATGGTATTTACTTCAGACTCCTTAGACTCCACCTTTGGGTGGTTGCCCTTGGATCTAGTGAAATACCCCAAACACACAAGTAAATTATATATCTCATAGATCAAGCAAGACACGTGAGCCTTTGGGCACTCCGTTGTCACTTTACTATAAGCCTACATAACTCCTTGTGCCACAACTAGACCTCGAACACATCGGCCACCAACCTTTGGGCTAGTCCCAACATGCTCAAGGCTAATTGCAATTGTTGCACCCTAACATTCATATCAAATACAAAACTTGCCTTTGGGCTCATCTCATACTTAATACAAATGTAGAGTATTTATGCAACTCTAACATACATTTAGATACACAATAATTTATGTGTGCATAACATGATCTAAATAATTCATTTAATCATAAACATGCATGTATTGACTTCAATAAAGAGAGAACAAATAGTAAGATGGATATCTCACAACACAAAAGTCTCCTTATGAAGAACTAGCATGACCCAATGCATATTAGAAACATATTTTCACAAAACTTGGAGTGCAATAATTGATTAGATAAATAAACATGATTTCCATAAAGCCAAAATGGCAATCAATTATTTTCAAAGCACTCTTACAAATAAATTTCAGCAATTACAAGTCATGAGCTTGCACTAAATTTGATCAAACATGTGAAAAATAAGCATTAACTTGCTGTTTTAATGATATCACACAAATAGGGCATGAAACAAGCACAAAAGCTTCTTTGAAGCATTTTAACAAACACTTCATGTGCATGGAAATACACAACAACCAAAAAAATACTTCATATGGGTTCTTTTAAAGAGAAGATTTAATCCTAAGATTAAAACAACAAATAGAAGAGATTAAAGCATGAAGAACCACATTCAAAAGCGATTTTACAAAGATCAAACCCAAGGTAAGGGTTTATCCCTAAATTCGGATTAGGGTGTTAATATGCCCAAACCCTAAACAAAAATAAATCCATACATATCAAGATGAAATGGCTCTGATACCACTGTTGGAGATCTAATACTTCATCAATGAAGTCACAAACAAGCCATAGGATCTCATCTTGATAGGTATGGAAGAAAACAAAAAAAATGTGTAAAAACATACCTCCTTTTGAGTGCAATTTAACAAACAGAGCTGTTTGTTCTCCTCTACTTGTTCTTGTTGCTTCTTTGCTATGCCTTTGATCTTCTTTGTTCACCTGGAGAGACAAAAAAAACCCCAAGGCACCTCTACTTCTTCTTTTCCATTCCAATGAGACAGAGAGAGTGTGAATGAGAGAGTGTGCTCTCTATTTATTTCATTCACTCACTAAAAAGAAGTGTAGAGGTGGACCTATTTAATGGGTTCACCAAATCAAGGGTATATGATGTGTCTTCTCATCAAAGACACTAATTAACCAAAAAAACCCTTGCAAACCAAATACACAAATTAAAACTTATAACCTCCCATCAACCAAACTCATAAACAAATGGGGCAACCTTAATTCACTGTTTAAATACAAATCCCCACTTGTTAAGCTATGCAAGAGTTAAATGTGATTCTCTCAAAACAAAATTCATTTGAAAAAGCTAAACATTGATTTATTAAGCCACAAATACTAACATCTCTCTCTTACACAAATAAACACATATTTTCACAATCTAACATCTTAAAATTTAAAAGATGGTTATGGAAAGATATGGATTGAAAGAAATAATAAGAATAATAATAAAAAAAGAAGGGACAATTATGGGATCATAAATTTTAAATTGATGACCCCATAAATAAAATAAAATAAAATTAATTCAAATATCCAAACCCTATCGAGAAAATCAATTCGAATGCCCAAATCTAACGAAAATTATAAAATGACCCCTATATTGTTTCTGATTTATAAATAGGTTCCTATCTAAATTACAGATAGGTCCCTATAGAGTATTACAAGAAATTCATAATTTAAAACTAGGTCCCTCAAAATCAATAACATTGAAATCTCAAAACTTAATCTTTTGAATTCTAAAGTTTGTGAGATTGTAACCATTTAAGATCTTGAAGATATTCGAAAGAAAATATATGAAATTTTTAACATTTAAAAAAATTCGTATTTAAAATTACAAACTGAAATGGGCCCATTATGATACATTAAATGGACCAAAACTTAAAAATACACAAAATACCTTTATTTTAATTAACATATTCTATTTATATATTTAAATCAAATATATAAATAAGAGAAAATGCACATGTGTTACATATGTCGATGGAGAAGAGAGCACGAGATGTCGACGGAGAGGGAGAGCGATAGAGGAGAGCACCGGACGGCTTGAGTGGACAGTGAGCGAGAGCATAGAACAACTTGTGATGAGGGGAGAAAGAGTGATGAAGAAAACTAGAGTTCTTGGGTTTTTCCAATGCCTTTAAAGGGTGGGTGTGTTAAAAAAATTAAAATCTATTTTATATATAAAGAGTGTTTAAAAAATATGATGAATTTCTGTTGGGTGTGTAAATATAGGGGTGTGCACCAGAAAATAAGGGGTGCAATTAGAGGGACACCTTCAACCTGTTCAACCCTTCTTTTATTCGGGTTTTACAAACCCCAATTGCCCCGACCCGATATCAGTTTTATAAGGGTGGCTCTATTCACCCCCCTCTAATACAGTTGCACCACTTCTATATGGATCCTTAACAAGATCCATTTAAAGTCGACTAATCAAGTGTCGACTAGATTGATTTCTGTCGACACTCGGAGTGTCGATGGGTTCAGGTGATGGAGCCGGTCTCAACGACGATGTTAGAGATTTCAAATCTTTCGACACTTAAAGTGTCGACAGATTCTTAAAATGTCGCCACTTCGTGTGTCGATTCGATCAGTTTAAACATTTTGAATTTAATACATATCACTCGACTGATTAGGTGTCGATGAAAGTCATTTCTATCGACACTGTGAGTGTCGAACCTATCAGTCGACTGATTAGGTGTCGATGGAAGTCATTTCTATCGACACTGTGAGTGTCGAACCTATCAGTCGACTGATTAGGTGTCGATGGAAGTCATTTCTATCGACTGATTAGGTGTCGATGGAAGTCATTTCTATCGACACTGTGAGTGTCGAACCTATCAGTCGACTGATTAGGTGTCGATGGAAGTCATTTCTATCGACTGATTAGGAGGAACACACAAATGCACCCGAGCCACCCGTTTTATATTTTTGCACTCCTCAAAAGCACACCCCTTTTTTTATACACCCAACAAAAAACAATGAAACCCTTTAAACACCCCTTTTTTGAATCTCGCGACACAATCACTGGGAGCACAACGACACAATAACTGTCGACATAAATACCAAATGTCGAAGAGGGGGTAGTTTTTTGAAACTAATTCGACATAAATATCAAATGTCGACACTGAGGGATCCAAATGGAGTGTGCACATGTTTATAAACGGATTTTTTTGTGCAATCGTTTATGAGGGGTGTGACCCCATTTTGAGGGGTGCAAATAGAGACACCCGTTTTATAAACCTCTTATAAACCCGACGTCGTCTTCGTCCTTTCTCTTTTGTTTTAATTCAGAGAAACCCTGATTTGGCCTCTGAAAGGGGAGAACAAAAAATGGAGATCAATCTCGGGAAGCTCCCGTTCGGTCTAGATTTCCATCCATCGAGCAACCTCGTCGCAGCCGGTCTCATCAGTGGCGACCTCCACTTGTATTCTCTCTCCCCCCCCCCCCCCCCCACCCCGAAAAAACCCTACTTCTTCTTCTTCTTTCATTGACAAGTTGTTTGAATGTGGGATTGATTGTAACAGGTACAGATATGGCCCGGATACGCAGCCACAAAGGTATACTTTGGATTGCATGTGTCTTTGCTCTTTCTGTTGTCCAATTTGTTTTTTTTTGGTATTTATTAATGTAAATTATGTATGTTAAAGATTTGGGTTTTGTAATGAATGTGGTTTTGATGAGAATGTTCTTTTTTTTTGTGGATGTTCAAATTTTAGGGTTTTTTCTATGTTTTGCTCTCTGTTGATCATTAAAAGCGGGGGTTTTTATTGGCGGGTTGATCCGTGCAATTACAGGTCTTGGAATTGTGAATGTGAACCATTTTTTATGTTTGATGTGTTACTAATTTTCTACTTGTAATGATAAATATTTGGGTTTTGTAATGAATGTGGTTTCGATGAGAAAGTTCCTTTTTTGGTTGTTGTTCAAATTTTGGTTTTTTTAATGTTTTGCGCTTTCTCTTAATCATTAAAAGTGGGGTTGATCCATGCAATTACACGTCTTTGAATTGTGAATGTGAACCCTTTTTTATGTTTGAGATGTGTTACTAATTTTCTACTTGTGTTGTTTTTAGGTTGTTTGCAGCCCACGGGCATGAGGAATCTTGCAGATCCGTTAAGTTTGTTGATTCGGGACGTGGTAATGCTTCGGGGATTGGGTTTTCTTGGGTTTCTTTGATTTGGATTTCTAGTTGGCTCACTTTGTGTTTGTTTTTCCTTCAGTTCTATTGACGGCTTCAGCTGATTGCTCCATTCTAGCTGTGGATGTGGATACCGGAGCGGTTATTGCTCGTTTGGAAGATGCCCATGAGTTTGTTTTTATGGCATTTATCACTTTCTCTGTGCTTTGTATTTTTCTATGGTTAATTTGTTTTATAATTCATTTTCCTTTAGGGCTGCTATAAATCGCCTTGTAACTTTGACAGAGACAACGGTTTCCTCTGGCGATGATGAAGGATGCATAAAGGTGACTTCCCTTGTCTGTTCCATCATGCAAAGTTTTCATTAAATTCTACTTCTACTTTGGAAGAATGAATGCCATGGAACTCATTGAATCAATAATTTTTGGAGTAATGTTTTTCCATCAGCATTTTATCTTCATCAATTGCAGCTTAAACAAAATATTCCACATAATGCAGAAAGTCAGAAAACCAAAAGGACATTGTTATGAATTTCTATTTTCTTATTGTATTATGAGTATTAAGTTTTGGCTAAGAGGGCCCAGTATATAGGAAAGAAGTTCAATTGGGGTTGAGGTCAACACAAAGGAATTTTCTGCTTCCTTTGAGATCATTGAGTTTTGGCTCCTTCCATGACATTGTTGTCTTTAATGAAGTCATCCTCATATTTTTCATTTAAAACATTTTGCAAGACATCTCTCAGATATTCTTCCATCTGATCTCATTAAGCTTTAGTCTGATGCCCCATTAACTTTGACTTTCACATGGGTTCTTTTGAAGGAAAAACAAATGCCTGGAAAATGAAAAATATATTGTTGGAATCCCAGTTCAATCACAATCAAACATGAGCTTATCTTCTCCTATGCCTTTCAACAAGCTATCATATGGTTGAAAGACTAAGGTGATAACTTAATCCATGTTTGATTGTGATTGAATGGGGATTTCAACAAGTTATCTTTTATCCATAAAAAAGCTATCATATATCTTCTTCAGTCAGAATTTAGTTTAATAGTCTTTTGTGTGTGTCATGGTGATATCTGTGGGCTTCCTGCCTATCACCATGGTAATGAGATTCAAAGATTGAGTTGCACCATCTCTTAAAAAAGGATATTTGTGGATTTCATCTTCCTCCACCCAACAAGCAGGTCATGTTGTTCATCAAGCAGGTCATGTTGTTCATGTTTCCTCTATCGGTAGAATTATAATTTGTTTTCTCCTGGATATCATAGTGATGCCCATGAATCTCTATGTAGTTTATGAGGCTTCTTCACTGTCATGTTTGAAAGATCCCTCAATGTTTTGAATTTGGTAGATCCCTCACATTTTCAAGAAAAAGTTAAAATACATATGGTCAAGGGTATGAATATGCAACAAATAAGCTTCTTGTTATTTAAATCATCATGGAAATTTTTTAAAAGAATCATTAGTATTATTTTAGGAGTATTTAGCCCCTTGAACACTTTTGTGAACACAGTGGATTATCATTGTTATTGTTGGCGAAAGAGGCGTGCTAAAAAGATTGCTCGAACAAAAGGAGATTGGAGATCTCCAAACAAAAATAAAAAAATAAAAATGTGGCAAGGCTCTGGGAGGTGAAAACCTTTCTAAAGTATCAATGTTACAACCCTTTCCCTCTTTTTTTATTTATTAATGGAATGGTCCGCATGAGCCTCAATTTTATTAAAAAACCAAAGCAAACATGCCCAAAGCATTAAAAGGGACTAGTAGAGGAGAAACCTACCAAAACACATTGTGCACCCCCCTACTCCTCAATAACAAGTTACCCCCTATGTACAAGACCCTGCTTGCTCTAGCTGTCACATGGTCAACTTTTGAACTAGGTTTTCTCGCTTGTGTGGCCTAGTGAAACTCACTAGTCAGCCAACCCTTTGCTCTCACACACCCTACGGCACACAAGGGACACACTGTTTTTGGGCAAACACCCTTTTTCTTTAATTCACTCAAATAAGGAATACACTTGTCGGTCTAGCTGCTTCAATCGCATGTCCACACTTATATAAGCAAACAAAATTGAATTTGCCCACACAGGAGCCACTACGGCACGGTTACATAACCGACTGCCCATGCAGGGGTCTAACTGCCGCACAGTTACATAACTGTTCACCCACGCAGGAGTCTAACTATCAACATGATCAGTCGTGGCTCACGCGTGGCCCTTGCGCACCACGTCTTTGCCCACGCACGCACCTCGCCAACCGCATCCTTGCAACCGCCAGTTTCGTGACATAACCACCCACCAGGCGCCAACTACCCACTCTCGCTTGTTTGCAACTGATTGCGTTCGTGGCGAGTCCACGTGTGCAACGCTTCCCCACTTCGTCCATATTCCGTCGTGTCTCAGTGGTCTCATGCCCCACGAGTCATCACGCACCCGTCTGTCTTGGAGCACGCCTTTGCTCGGACACACCGGGTCATTGTGCCCCAAATGCCTGTACCGTTGTCCGAGTCTCTGTCTGTGTTATACACCAACTTACCGATATTCCTGGGAGAGTTGTCCGGACAACTGCTAGTGTCTGTGCACGGGCTCGCCCAACACCCGTGCATGTTCTCGCGTAATCCACGTTTGCACGAGATTTCCGTCCAAGCGCGCCAACGAGTCGTGCATGCCCGTCCCCCATGTCGCACCTCACGCATTCTTATGCCTGGCTCTTGTGGCGGTGTGACCACTAAAGGAATGCTCCATGGAAACCACAGCCAAGCTTTTCCTACATAACGTGGTCAAGCAGTGGGGGCTTCCGCTGAATATCATTAGTGATTGCGACCCGCGTTTCACTGGACGATTCTGGACAGCACTGTTCGAGACGTTGGGCACCAAACTCAGCTTCTCGACGAGTAATCACCTACAAACTGATGGTCAAACAGAACGTGCCAATGCTTTGCTGGAGGAATACTTGCGGCATTATGTGTTGGCAAACCAGCAAAATTGGGTAGAACTCTTGGATGTTGCCCAATTTTGTTATAACCTGCGGCAAAGTTCCTCTACGGGGCAGAGTCCGTTAGAGATAGCCACCGGACAACCCTTCACTCCTCTAGAAGGTGCCAACAGAAGGAGCAAGGGCGTTGTCCTGTGGTGTATCGGTTCGCCAGGGCACGACATGAACGGATAGTGCGGGACTGTCTGGGCAAGGCAGTGTGGAGGATGAAGAAATGGGCGGATGAGCGCCGATGCCCGGTCAAGTTCCAGGTTGGGGAAAAGGTTTTGCTGAAACTCACTCCCCAAATTTGGAAGAAGATCAACCGGAAGACGGTGCATAAAGGACTCATCCCTCGTTATGACGGACCGTTTGTGATTACGAGACGGATTGGCCGCCTTGCATACCAGTTGGAGTTGCCCAACCGAATCAAGGTCCATCCGGTGTTTCATGTAAACTTCTTGAAGTGGTACCAAAAGATCCAAGCGATCCCAGAGGTCCCTTCCGAAGAGGGCACCACTGAGCATCAGGACGCAGTTCGATCGAGAAGCAGAGGCCATCTTGGACCATAGGGATGAAGGCCAAAGCAAAAAGAATCGGCGAACATACTTCTTGGTGAAATGAAAGAATGCCCCAACAGAAGAATCTTCATGGAAAAAGGCACTACATTATGGTAGTTCGAGGACTGATCCAGGCGTATCTCAGATCACTTCCAACCTTGAAGCACGGACACAGTGATATGGCGACACGGACACGGCGACACAGCAATTTTTGAAAAAATAGGACACGGGTACGGCTAGGACACGGCAACAAATAAATTAATATAATAAATATGTATCACTATTTTATATAAACAAACACATTTAATTTAATTCACTATTTATAACCAATTTATAAACTAATAAATCACTGCTTTTATAAATCACTGTTTTAAACTATAAATCATTGTTTTAAACTAATAAATCATTATTATTTTTAACCTTAAGAAAGATTTTGTTTAAATGAGCTGTTCTAGACTGTTTTAAATGGGTTGAATACTTATGGGCTATGTTTGGGCCTTTATTTTCTTTTTTTTTTTACTTTTGGGTTAAAACTGGTTGGGCCGTGTCCTGGGCCGTGTCCCAAGCGTGTCCTGGGCCGTGTCCCAGCCATGTCCCAGCCGTGTCCAAGAAAAAATGAAGATAGACACGGTTGGAGCCGTGTCCGACACATGTCCATGCCGTGTCCGTGTCCGACACGTGTACGGGGCCTCCGGGGACGTGTCCGTGCTTTGTAGCTTCCAACGAGGGTATCGGGCTCTTTCGGTGGGGGCGGCTTTTCACACCCCCACAAGAGCCAGGC
Source organism: Acorus calamus (assembly GCA_030737845.1). Classification (NCBI taxonomy): domain Eukaryota; kingdom Viridiplantae; phylum Streptophyta; class Magnoliopsida; order Acorales; family Acoraceae; genus Acorus; species Acorus calamus. The sequence goes on along the minus strand of CM060865.1, from coordinate 10,590,049 downwards.
ATAAGAATGCACAAGAGGCGCGTCGTGGGGGACGGGTATGCACGTCTTCGTTGGCGCGCTTGGACGAACAACTCGTGTAAACGTGGGTTACGCGAAAACGTGCACGGGTGTGGGGCGAGCCCGTGCACAGACACCAGCAGGTGTCCGAACAACTCTCCCAGGAATATAGGGAAGTTGGTGTATAACACAGACAAGACTTGGACAACGGTACGGGCATTCGGGGCGCAATGACCGGGTGTGTCCGAGCAAAGGCGTACTCTAAGACAGACGGGTGCGTGATGACTCGTGGGGCACGAGACCATTGAGACACGTTCAGAATGTGGGCGAAGTGGGGAAGCGTTGCACACGTGGACTCACCACGAACGCAATCAGTTGCAAACAAGCGAGAGTGGGAAGTTAGCGCCTGGTGGGTGGTTATGCCACGAAAGCTGGCGGTTGCAAGGATGCCGTTGGTGAGGTGCATGCGTGGGCAAAGACGTGGTGCGCAAGGGCCACGCGTTAGCCACGACTGATCATGTTGACAGTTAGACTCCTGCGTGGGTGAACAATTATGTAACCGAGCAGCAGTTAGACACCTGCATGGGCAGTCGGTTATGTAACCGTGCCGTAGTGGCTCCCGTGTGGGCAAATTCAGTTTTGTTTGCTTATATAAGTGTGGGCATGTGATTGAAGCAGCTAGACCGACAAGTGTATTCCTTATTTGAGTGAATTAAAGAAAAAATGTGTTTACTCAACAATAGTGTGTCCCTTGTGTGCCGTAGGGTGTGTGAGAGCAAAGGGTTGGTTGACTAGTGAGTTTCACTAGGCCACATAGGCGAGAAAACCTAGTTCAAAATTTGACCTTGTGACACTACCACAAATGTGCCCCAAATCTTTGATAAGATTAATCACCGTATCCCATACGTTCTCAGTGTAAAATTTAGAATTCCTGAAGATACCACAATCCTTTCCTAATATAATCCATAATGCTAGAGCAGGTTAGCTCCTAGAATATATGAGACAAATGCTTGAAGATTAGTTGTTTTAGTTGGCCAAGTATTAGGGGTGCAACTGGGGCAGGTTGAACCCAACCCAGCCTAACTCTCAGGCGGGTATGGGTTGGTATTTTGATCAGTGGGTTCAACTCGACTAAAACCCAAGTCAACTCGAACCAAATTCGAGTTGGGTTCGAGTCGGGGTCGGGTTGTCGGGTTGCTCGGGTTGAACCCAAACCCGCGGAGTGAAATAGATAGAAATATCTACCGTTTGATTGGGGACCTTTTTCTCAGATGTGTTTCAATCATCACTCATCCTACGACAAAAACATGTTATGCATTTACAACATAACCATTAAATGTAAGATGTCGATGTTGTGATACACAATCTAGACCATCAAACTAATTGGTAGCCCTAGATTCTACTTTTCACTCTCTTTTATTCTCTCTTTGCGTTGTCCCCTCCATTATCCATCTCCACCACAGGCTGAATGGTCACGAAGTGTCTATGCCATTATCCATTTACACCTCGGGCTCGTCTCCATCATAGGTGCTTGTAGACATAAGTTAGATGTTCTGTTCACCTTTTCAATGGTGAACCACTAGAGTAAAAAGAAAAAAAAATTAATATTTTTTGCGAGATGGTTTTGCTTTGAAATATAGTTATGTTTCCTTTCTTCTCATCAACTTTTAATGATATTTACTTTAGCATTCAATTTGTTTTCTTTCAAAAGATTTAGATTGGTTTGTCACTTTGGGGGAGAGCTAGTTGTGTATGAGATTCAAGTAAAAAAAGAAAAATTCGAAGTTGTTGATGTTTTGCTTGCTTTTGTGATTCCATCCATACTGAAATGCTTCTCGGAGAAAACCCGAACCCAACCCAAACTGACTTTTACTCGAACCTAACCCAGCCCAACCCGCCCGAGTTGCATACCAAGTATTCTTAACTTATGGTCTTCTTCCTTGGAAGATGCAATCATTCTGAGTAAGCCAAATCTTCCAACTAACTGCTTGGGGAATGAACATTAGAACTTTTCTTTATGAGTTGAATCTCCTTTTTTCCATCAATTCTAGAATTATTCTCGCATATCCTCAAGTGAAATCACATGTTGAAGCAAGAGAAAACACCACCTTTGTCCAAATGTGAACACTAAGTGGGCAAGCATAAAATAGGTGGTCTCTTGTTTCTTCATCCTCTCTAGTCTCTACGTAGCTCATAACTCAGAACCATATTTTTATCACTCTCCCAACAGAGGACTTTATCGAGAGATAGTAGCCAAAAAATAAAATAAAAAATATCAAATTTCAAGGGTGTATTGAGTCCATAGTTGTCTGGGCGACACCTAGGCGCCGCCTAGGCGACTAGGCGGTTCAGATGGGCCTAGGCGATCGCCCGCCTAATGACATGTTAATTAAGCGGGCGCCTGGGCCCCTCAATCACGCCTAGCTCGCCCAATCTCTCGCCTAACCTCACAAAAAAAAAAAACACGATCGAAATGTTGAAACATCACCTACCCTGCCACCCAACGGTGTATTGAATTCTCCTGTTCCAAGTGAGTCTTTATTGATTTTTTTGTCTCTCCCTCTTCTCTCTCAAAATTTCTGAACTTTTATCTCATAATCTCTCCCCTCTTTTCTCATTCTTTAATGTACTAGGGTTAGATTATATTAATTTTGTTGAAATGGACATGCACCAATAAATTACATCCATGTGTTCTTTATTTATAAATAACATTCTTCATTTTAAGTAGTATTATTGAAAAAATTAAAGAATGGATAAGCAGATAAATAACTTTAATATAATTATCAATTTAAATATTAAAATCTTAATTAAGCGCGCCTAGGCAGCTAGGCGGTTGGCCACCGCCTAGGCTCGCCTAGCCGCCCAGACAACTATAATTGAGTCTATTGACTCACTAAATTTGATACGCAAAATGGGAGAAGGGGATCTCTTTTGAAGGGTCCACATTTAGCCTCTTCTAGAAAAGATCTATGATGAAACCTTGATGAGGGGCTTGTTCCCAATTACCGAGTTTGCATCTTCGAGGTCCAATGTCACCTGTTGAAGAGAAACAAGGAAGTATGTGCATGCCGCTACATCTTTATCGTTTAAGTTGTGATGAAATCGAGTACACTAAAAAATGTTGTTATTGCACAGGTAAAAGAGTCACAAATAAGATCATCTTTGTTAGACGCACCCTATAGAGATGAGGGTATAGAATCATTGGAGAGGAACCATTAAGCCATTTGTCCTTCCAAAACTTTTTGTGAACAAGTTTGGTAAATGATAATAGCTCTTTGAGGGTCCCATTGAAATTCTTTTTTCAGCAGTTTATATTGTATATCACATGCTTTAAGAATCTGTAATCGCAATGTGGAACAGTAATTTCCAGGAGAGCACTTCTTACTTTTTTCTGAGTCTACAATATTACCATGTAAAAAAAAAGTGTTTACCACCGCTTGATTTAATTTTGTCACCTTAACAGCTCTATATTTTTTTTCTTTTTCTTGTTCAGGTTTGGGATACTCGCCAGCGTACTTGTTGTAATTCATTTAATGCTCATGAAGAATATATATCAGACATGACATTTGTATCTAGTTCTATGCAGCTGTTGGGAACAAGGTAAATTTGGAAATTTTTTGCTGTTATCTACCCAGGCATATTGAACAACATTCAACAGTGGCAAGTGGCAACCAATAAAGGTCTTAGACCATCTGTTTGGCAATATAACAATGTTAGGAGCAACAATATTAGCTTATTTAATCTTTTTTCCTTTTGACTTGTTGATCAAAGTTTCCCTTTATGATCCTTCAAGCATCAGTAGTGAACTAGTATTTTATGCAGCTAATTATCGTCCATGGAAAACCATGAAAATATATGTGAAGTTATATTGCACTGCCTGAAGGTATGCACGAAACATATATTGGGGGCACTGATTTGATTTGAGCATTCATATGGATTGGGAGAGATTTCTATTGAGTAACCTACAAGCAAACTAGGGATAAGGGCTGCTTAATGTATTTATTCATTTGAGGAGACATCTTTGTCTCCTTATGCTTTTAGAAGTTTACCAAATTAATATAAACAACTGGATTTCCCACCATTTCTTCAGGAAAATGAAGTTCAAGAAGTCGATTAATTGTTTGCACTTCTCAAAAGAAAAAAAAAAGTTTGAAGGTTGACTAGTATTGCCTTTACAGAAGAAAATCAAAATAGTAGTTGAAGTTATCCATGAATATCTTCTGAAAAAACCACATGAGAAGACAAGTATACCATACTGGCAGACAATAGAGCATCTTGCATACTCATTAGTACATCTACATTACATTCTCAATTTGTTTATATGATTTATGATTCATTCATGTTTCACGGACATGCAACATAACATATTTCAATTTTCATTGACAGTGGTGATGGGACATTATCTGTGTGCAATCTCCGAAGAAACAAGGCAGGTTATACTATTTTTTTAACATTGTTTACTTAAAAGATTGTTTGGAGTCCAAAGCTTTGATTTCTCTCTTTAGTGGCGAAAATATGCAAACATGTGGGCATCTTTTCCTAAAATTTTTTAGGTTTCATTCTTTTTATTTCTTGTGTGCAGATGGAAGTTGACTAAACATAAATGTGCAATTTTTTTTAATTCACCTTTAATAATGTGTAAAATGTTAGTCTTGTTACATGAATCAATGGGTTCTTTATCCAATAAGAAATCTATTAAATTGACATTGCATTTATTTCTTTATTGTAGGTCCAGAGTAGGTCTGAATTTTCTGAAGATGAGCTGCTATCTATAGTCACAATGAAGGTAATATTCCTTCAGCTTTTGGTCTACAGAATTTCTCTAAGATTTCACATTTTCCTCTATCTCGCTGCTAAAAAAAAAAAAATCTTTTTCATGCCTGCTTAACATGTGATTGCCTTGAGATATGATAGTCTAATGGACTATAATATTTTGTTCCATCCATACTTAATTGGGTTTTGACTTCAAATCATGAATTGTAAGTATGCTACAAGAAGGTTCTTTTCTTGAGATTTAACATTTTTGTCCTAGCAAATAAATAATTGCACTGAATGCTGATGGTGTCAAATCAAGCGTTTGTTTTCCTTCCGGTTTTGTTTCTAATATTTTCTAACAAAATTGTTGTAAATGTTTACTTCGTTACATAATGATTCTCATTATATGTTCTATATGTCCATTCAGATGTGTTGTTTTACAAGTATGTTGTTTTTTATAACTAAATGGCATGAGTTATTTGTCCATATGACTGGATTTTGTCAACCAGCAGACCGTTGATGTTTTGAACTTCATGGTGGATTTTGGGCACTTATTCCATTCTTAACTAATGGTAGTAGGATGCCTACCATTTCATCAGAAATAAATATATAAAAATACTTCATGGTAGACTGAAAATTATGTTATCTTGGTGGCTTTCACAATTTTTTGCTTGATATTTTTTTTCCTGTTTTGAATTGTTTATATTAATTCTGATATACCTCAATAAATTTCTCATGATTAGAATGGTCGCAAAGTTGTATGTGGGACTCAGACTGGAGCTCTACTGCTATATTCATGGGGCCATTTTAAGGATTGTAGGTATGCTATCAGAATGTTATTGGTGGTATCAGGAAAGCTTAACGCGTGTTCAGCAGATCATTTATAATGGAAGAGTACATTAAAGTGATCCTCTTAGGCTGCATTTCTTATATGTAACATTTAATTTAATTTTTTTTTTTGGATACTTGTTGATGTCTATGTTATAAAACTATAAAATTTGTTTATACTGGACAATTTCTTTTATTTGGTTTATCAGTGATCGATTCCTTGGGCACCCAATGTCTGTTGATACCCTGCTGAAGGTGATCTAAATTGTCTCTCACATTCTGCATATGCAATGCAAGCATTTGTCTACTAAATGTTCATATTGACTTTTCTATTTCCAGGTTGATGAAGATACTCTCATATCTGGGTCAGAGGATGGGGTCATCAGGTAACTTTGGTTCTCAAATTAGTTCACCAGCTTATTAGTGCCACTTTCTGCTTGAAACATCACTTGAGTTCTCTATTTAATTTCTTGTTGGTCAAAGATTGGTAGGCATACTACCGAACAGGATAATTCACCCAATAGCCGAGCATTCAGAGTACCCAATTGAGGGCCTAGGTATAGTTCATACTCTCACTTTGTGTTAGAAAATTGGAAGATCATCATGCTTCTGGTTTTAGCCTTATGCATGTCTAAAATTTATTTGCCAGGTTTTTCTTTCGATAGGAAGTTTCTTGGAAGCATTTCACATGATCAAATGTTAAAGGTGAGTAGATCTACTGTTTGAGAATTCATTTGTTATACTTTGTTTTGCTGAGTTTCATTGAGCATGCGATGCTACTGTATGAATCTGATCTGATGTCTTTGCTTTTGGTATTATATGCCGGAATCAAATATTAAATTGGAAGGTGATTTTGTTGATTGACCCTGTTATTAAACAGAAATAAGTATTGGAAGGGTCAATATATCAGGAACTGCTTTCCATTACTGTTCTGTTGGATTAATTTATTTATCTTCATGGCTCATGAACTGATTTTCATTTCATTTCCTCTTGATGATTTCCTATTATTGTTGGAAAAAATGTATTAATTATTCAAATGACGGAGATTGTCATATGCACATTATTTTAAGTTCTAATGTAGTTTAATAAAAAATCTGTAATCCTATAAGGCTATAGCGAGAGACACTCTTAAATGGTCTGTATGTAAAACTGGAGCACCAGTATGTATCCAGGAACCTAAGATTTATCAAAAGTGTTGACCGCAAAAATTGGGCATCTCATATGACTCCTATCTCATGCAAGTGGTGATCAAACCTCACTCTGATTCATCATCATATTCATGCCTCTGATGATATTAACTACTTATGCTAATATTTAAATATTGTTTAGTTCATTACTTTTGAACAAAATACAGTATCTGATGCTTTGTACTACTTGAAACATGTTTGATTCACAGCTTTGGGACATGCATGAGCTGCTTGAATCTCAAAAAGATGCCTCCAACCACGACAATGAGGAGATGGATGTGGATGGTAAGGTCTCAAACTCCACTGAGGATAACTTTTTTTCGATAACATTCCATATTTGACTGTTTACTATGTATCTCCTGTTCCAACTATGAGTGAATTAGAGTACTTTTCTCCCTTCGATGCTGAGAAAGAGCATTTGGAATTACTTACTGCGCAGTGAACAATAATAAAGTTCAAATTGTAATTTATTTTACATGGAATGCATTTCCATATTTTATGGGGAGATTTCTCATTGGCCTTTAGGTTTATGTCTAGCGACGGTTCCTGAATGATCACTGTTCTAATCTATTAGTAAATATTCACTGGGTGAAGTCTTACATTCTAGCTCACTCCTCTGTGGTTTACGGGCACAAAAACAAGTTTAATTCCATCAAAATGAGGGCTATGTTTTTATGGAGCACATATCAATGAATAAAAGATGACTCTAGATCAATAGCCTTTTCCACATCTAGATCGGGTCCATGCTCCCATGGATGATGGAGCACATATCAAAGAAATTTATTTTAAAAAAAAAAAAACACAATCAGAATGATGTTTTATAATGGATATCAATCTATGGTCAACTCCCAGGTGAATTATTGTTTTCATCTTCAGCTTGGCCTTTTAAAAATATGGTTATTGGACTATTCAAATATTCTATAATGCCTTTAGTCTTGAATATGTGGTTTTGTGGAACTATATTTTTTCTGATTCAACTTTCCCCATGCTGTGGTTTTATAAAACTATATCTTCAGATTCAAATTTTTTCTCTGCTAATTGTGCAGGTTTAAGGGGGAGGCCAGCAAATGTTGGTCAAGCTTCTAACACAGCAGCGGCCGATGATTTTTTCGCGGATTTGTAGTCGCTTTGAAGAATTGCTACTGCCTCCATAGTTCAGATTCCATGCTTTTCTCAGTTTCTACTGTTCATCCAATTTTGTTATGTAGGAAAATTGAGCATGCATTTCAAAAGGATAAATTATACTTGCTTTCTCCATTGATAGTTTATTCTGGCATAGAATTGTTAGTCAGGGTTTGGATAATTCAGGGACATCACTTGTTGAGTTGTAATTTTATCGTGTATGTGGATTCTTTTTTATTATTATTTATTTCTTCTATTATTCTTTTTTATTAGTCATTTATTAGTATTTATTTCTTCTATTAGCTGTCCTTTGGGAATGGTATAGTGAGTGGTATAGTCATGGTATAAAGTAGTAAAGGTTTTTGTTTTATATTATTTTTTCAAAGACAAAATCAATCCTAATCCATCTCTTCAAGTAATAATGATATTCTGGAGGGACAAAGGGTGTTGGTAGGCTTTGGTCATTCATGCAGTTTATGGAATTTTATTAATGTACACAAACAGGTGGGTAGGTACGCAATTAGGAAAGGGGATGGCTTTAGGAAAGGGGATGGCTAGGGTCGCTCGCCTTTCGCTACACTTATTCATTGTCTCTATGCCCCCTAGGTTGGTTAAAAAATAGGCCTCCAAATAAGTGGGAATTAGCCTGAATAGTCTTAAAATAAGTGTTAGGAATGTTGAAATAAATGATAATTTATATGTCAGAATTAACCGGTATAAAGTGACATGAATTTCAACTAATTCATGGAATTAAGTTATTTTAGGTAATTTAACTCAAAAGAATATGTGGGTGTAATGTCAAGTCAACTGTTAAATTAGCTGTCATCATTTTTTTACATTTTATAGATCTTTTATTTATGCTTTATTTACATTTTATTCAAATCACATCAAAATAAAAAATTATTTTGTCTTTATTTATACCAGAATATACATAAGGCTCATAATAACTTAATTTTCTCTCCAAATGGGAGCAACAAGTTCATACTTTTGCTTTAGTCATCCTATCATTCATTCATTGGTATACGGATATGTCTATTTTCTTTTCAGTACTGACGCACGCGGGAATACAAAGAAAGTTAAAGCGTAATGAATTGAATAAGTATGTGTGTAGGTAGTTGGTTTCGTCTTTGTTTTTCAGTATACTTTATAATAGACTATCTTTTTGTAGACTTTGCAGTCTTTCACAGACTTTTGTAGACTTTTACAGACTTTTGTAGACTTTCACAGCTCATGGACTTTCACAGACATTGGTAGACTTTCACATATTGACTCTCATGGACTTTTATAGACTTTCACAGACATTTATAGACGTTCACAAATAACTCTCATGGACTTTCATATACTTTCACAGATATTTGCAGACTTTCACAAATCACTCTCATGAACTTTTATAGACTTTCACAAACTTTAGCATTCTTTCACAGATTGACTCTTTTCACATGTCTATTAATAAACACAATAATGTTTTTGGATTTTTAAATAATAAATAAAGAACTCATTATACCCAACATAAAATGTAATTTAATATAGTAAATATCAATCTTCACTTATCTGAAATGCATATTGTTAGAATGTCATGATAAAAACAAGTAATGAAAATAATTGATTGCAACACAAGTAAATCTATAATTCTTACATTAATCGAACATATGCGTCGATATCAATATTTCATATATATTTACATTCATAAAAAATTCTTCTTCATTAAAAACAATCGATCTAAAATAAAGAAAACAAAGAAAAAAAAACTTATATTGAGAAAAATCCACAATGAGCTAACTTTTTTTTTCTGCTATAGAGAGAATTTCATAGAGGGGAGGGATGAGTTTTTAATTAGGAAGACAATAAAAAATAAAGAAATATATATATTATATAAAAATCATATATTACATCTCTTCAAATATAATGAAATAAAATCATAAATTATATTACTTAAAATAAAATAAAATAAATAAAAGTAGTCATTATATTACTTAAAATAAAAAATAAAATAAAACCAATCAGTATTTTTAGTCATATATATACATATGCCTAAATATATCTTTTTATTTTTATATATGTCTGAACATTATAAAAAAATATATGCATGTATATTGTACAAAAATAGAAACATCTTCAAAGAAAATCAAATAAAACATTATACATATAATCAAATATATGATAAATCTATATTTTAGAAAATAATTGTGGATGATTTAGGCATATATTATATAATATATAATAATGAAATGATTGATTGCAACACAAACAAATCTATCATTCTCATATATTCATCAAACATATGAGGTGATAGTAATATTTCAAACAAATGGACATTCAGAAGAAAAAAAAGATGATAAATAAAGAAAAAAATGTGAATAAAAATATGAAAGACATGGGATAAAAATTATAAATGAGTTTTGTTAAAAGAAAAAAAATAAGAAGAAATATTCACAATACTGGAATAAAAGTTCATGAGAATCTCACTCATTTGGGTGGAATTTTGAAATGACATTTTCCTTTGTATTTTTCTCTCTAAAGTCCACAAAAATCCATCACTTATGAAAGTCTTCACAAATCCTGTTTAAATTGAATAACATATGATAAAATGTCTACTATGAGAAGTCTCAATCGAATAACGCTAGACTTTTTGTCCACGAAATAATGTGTCCATCGAATAACACTGGACTTTATTGTTATATTTGTGTCACTTTTTAGCCTATGGGTAATATTTGGGTCATTTCTGGCCATTTTCCAATTTTTCATTTTTCGATCAGAGCCGCTAAAATTTTATCTTTTAGCCATCTGTGTGAGCTTGAGTACTCCAATCGGAAATCTGACTGCATATTATGGGTCCTGGTACTATTCTGTACTATCCATAAAAATTTCATTGAATTCCGGTAATGTTTGAAAAATTATGCAGTTCCGAATCGTATCCGGGTTTTCTTCGAAACTGATTCGTTAAGTGGAATAGTGTTGGGATATTTATGTGCATGTGGTGATCCTAGGTAACCTCACCCCCCTCTTGCTTAATGGTTAAGGAACCATTGGTTTTTGTGTGTGTGTGTGTGTGTGAGTTTAGGGTTAGGTTGAACACCCCCCCCCCCCCCCCACTTTTTCTCTTGTTTTTACCCCCCCAAAGTGACTTGTCACTCCTTTCACTCTTTCACTCTTTCTCTCCCTCTCTTTCAGCCCCCAAGTATTTGTGTTTATGTTACATGGAAGGAGAAGTGAAGGAGAAGCTTAAAGAAAAGAAGGTGTGTGTGCTTGTGTGTGTTCACATGTTTGTGGTTGTTGTTTTTCCCCCTCTTAAGCTCCCTATCAAGCTTCCTTTTTGCCCCTGTTTTCAGCAAAAGAAGAGGTTGAGGAGAAGCTCAGATGGTGGTGGTAGAGGTTGTGGTGGTTGCGGGTGCGTGACAGGCCCCGGATCTCCCTCTTTCACTCCCCCTCTCTTGGTAAGCCCCCCTCCCTCTTTATTTCTGAATTTTCTGGGTGTTTGTGAGTGGACCATGCATGCTAGGTGTTTGTGAGTGGTCAGTATGGAGGGTGGGGGAGGAGTTAGAAGTGGCTAGGCGCGCGCGCGCGGGTCGTGTGTGCGGGCGAGCGGCCGTGCACGTACGCGCGGGTGGGCGCGCGGGGATCATACCTGGGCGCACGACTGGGCTCCAGCGTGCACGGGAGCGCGTGCACGCGTGTGCACGTGCACGTGTGTGCGGGGGCCACGCGTGTGGCTACCCGAGGGCTCGGGTTGGTGTCGGGGCGCTCGGATATGCGTGCGTACGCGCGTACTCGCATGCGTGCAGGCCCATATGTGTGCATATCTGAGCCTTTGGCATTTTTAGTTAATTTTAAGTGTTTTCATGTAGTTATACTCACCATTTTTTATGCCCTTGTCGTGCAGATCTTGGTGAACGGTCACGCATTGACCCGGGTTGCTGTGAGTGGGTCAATCCAACCCAGTCGGGAGGCGTGCGATGCACGTAGACGTGCATTTCCCTCCCCTGGGGTACCATAACTGTATATTAATCTTGATTTCATGCATATGATATTTGTTTGTGTTGATATGTTGCATCCATGTCATGCTAGAGATAATATTCTAGGATTATACGTGCTAGTGTCTTGCATAGAGACCCATGCTTGTCTATGCATCATATCCATGCTAGCATAACATTGATTCCTACATGCTCCACTTAGCCCAAGCATATCTAAGCCTATCTATGAAAAGCATAAGTGGTGTAAGCATGCCTTAGAAAATATTATAACTTGTTATTATATTATTACATGCTCCCATGATTAATTCTTTAATTGTATATTAAATTCCCATTTTCCTACTCGGGATTAAGGGACTTTGGAAAGTCACCATTGAGACTCGGGCTAGGGTGCTCCGTTTTCCTTGTTTGGTTGTCGGGGTATCCTATATCGGGACCTCAAGGTGCCCTCCCAAGGGGTTCTTTTCCCAGGCAGGGAACATCTTATACCTGTATGAGCCATGAATCTTGTCTAAATGAGTTTGGACAAGTGTATGACCTATTAGGGGGTCATACCATGGCATAGTCATTACGAATGATAGAATTTCCCCGCATCTGAGTTATGCGCCCTGGAGGGAATTCTTGAGAATTCGTTACCGTACCGGTGCGTAGTCACTGATGACGACGGATCCAAAGGGATCATATTCGCGAGTGTAGATTGATTTCTTTCCTTCGTTGGATCCGCGTAGGGACTCCCTGGTTGAGACAGCCGGCCTGACAGAGGGCTCCCATCCGTAGGTGCTGTCGATTTGTGAGGATGTACTGATCATGGGAGTATACCAGGTATGAGCTTCCCTGGATACGAGCTACCGGTGGACCAAGGGCGTAGAAGCAATCTAAATTCCTCCCAAGAGCCTATGTCACCCCGAGGAGGGGGTGAGGGTGAGGGTGTAGTGGGTTGGCGTTGGTTCGATCTGCCAGCTGTGCAATTTCCCAAAGCCTAGGTCATCCCTAAGGAGGGTGAGGGTGAGGGTGAGGGAGTGGTGGGCTCGGGTTGATACTCGACCCACCAACTTAAGGAGTTGATTCCATCTGTTGGAACCTAAATTACTTGAAATGATTAATACGAGTTGTGTTACATGGATTGTTCCATTTACTGAGCGTGTGACTCACCCCTCGCATATGTTTTCCTCCAGTTGACGTTGAGTCGGATCCAAGAGAAGAGCTCCCCTTGGTGCAGTACGAGTAGGAGTCTTGCGAGTGAGAGGCCATCAGCATTCCCTTTTCCTTGTATGTATTATACTTGTGCTTGTGCACGGTATGTGGACTGTTGTTGTCTTTTGTTGTGTATATTGGCTCTCACAGGATAGTTGATTGTGTACTCCAGTCTGTAAATATGTCTTTGAATTACAGACTTAGTTGTTTGAGCTTCCGCTACTTGTATATATTTGATGTCAGTTACTTGGTTATTGTTTTATTGCCTTTGATGTTGTGGAGTCCTTATTTGATCTCGTGTATGGATTGCTGATATCATATATATATTTGCCATGTCTCGGGGATGGCCGTCCTGGGGCATGACATTTATGTCCACGAAATAATGTCTCAATCGAATAACACTGGATTTTTTGTCTACGAAATAATATCTCAATCGAATAATGCTGGATTTTTTATCCATGAAATAATGTCTCAATCGAATAATGCTAGACTTTTTGTCTATGAAATAATGTCTTAGTTGAATGACACTGGACTTTTTGTCCACAAATCAATGTCTTAATTGAAAAACACAAGATTTACAAATCCATGAACATGGACAATTTGTCTATGAAAATCCTAATTGACTACCCCTATAAAATGTCTCAATTTTCTTGATTAAAGAACCGAGGCTGAGGTGTTCTTGAAGATGGCAAGTCATAAATAGATCGAAGTGGCGAGTGCTTATCCTATGGAAATTCCATGTCGCTGGGGCAAGATTAGCTGGATTGAATCATGTAGAAGATAATTGAGAAATCATCTATTAAGGTGTATGTTTTTATAAAAAAAATAAAATATGTACTCCAATGAATTGGATCAATTCATTTAAAGAAAATATGAAAATTTTCAAATGAGGTATGTATCTTGTTAATGTGAGTGTATGCCATCAACAAAATTTATGAGACTTAAAAAATGATTGTTAGTTTAATTCAACACTCATGCTAATATTAATTGATTGACTTTAAAGAAATCAAGATTCAAAATTTGTATAAAAATGTCAGCAGCAAAACATAATTATGATAGAAATCCAATTGAAACAAATACTGACATTTTTTTTAGTTTTTTGCAAACTCAAAAAAAGAAAAAAAAATGATGATCTGTATATAAAAACACCATTTCCCCCATGGAAAAGAAACAAAAAAAAATGAAAACCCTTAACACTTACAGATTTATAAACCTAAAAAAATAAAAAATAAATAAATAAAAGCCCTAGCTAATCAAACAAAATCACAAATGAAACAAAAAAAATCGTAAATAATCAGAACATGAAAGAAGACAAAAGAAATACTTACAATGCCGGGACAGGTACGATGTCGGGGCGCGGATGGTGCTGGGACGGGGATTATGTTGAGACGGGGGCGATTGAGGGGGACAATGGGGACTCTGAGAAGGTTATTTAGGGAAGGGGATGATGAGTATAGTCATTTTTTTAAGTGGTCATCCGATCAATGGACTCTCAATCGAACGGTTGAGGATCAATCACGCACGTAAAAATCAGGGGCTAATGTGCCAATGTCACACATAGTATCATTTGCGCATATATATATATATATATATATATATATATATATATATATATATATATATATATATATATATATATATATATATGAAGTGATTCAGTGCAGGAATGCGGGAAGCGATTCACATCGACCGTTGGATGCGATGGACCCGCGATCGAACGACCGACGTCGTTTCCCGCATTCCCGTACTGAATCACTCGACTATATATATATATATATATATATATATATATATATATATATATAAACGATGGGTGCGGCCGTGCACCTCATCATGCGGCCGTGTTTTATAGTTGTCCGATCGTTGATCCCGTGATCGGACGACTATTGTTGATTGATGCTTTTTTTAAAAAAAAAAAAAAAAAAATCTATAGATCCGGTTGTTCAATCGCATCGACTCCCCCCCCAAATGTTTCACTTTCTCTCTCTCCTCTCACTTTTTTCCCTTCCTTCCCAAGTCGAAAGCCCTTCTCAGCCTTTCTTGTTCTCCCAACAAGACTTCACTTCTTCCCCTTTTATTCTTTCTTTTTTGTTCAACTCCCCTTCAAAATTCTCTCACTCTCTTGTCTCCTCTCATTTCACTCATATTTTTTTTTTCTTTCTCCCCCAAATCAAATTCAAGTCTTCCCTTGTATTATTCCTTTTTTTTTTAAATCACTTCTTCCCCTTTTCAATCTTTTTTTTTACTCATCTCCCTCTCTAAATGAGATCTATCAAATCTGGATCACTTCATCTACCCAATATTTTTGAAAAGAAGAAGAAGGTGGTGGGGGGTTAATCAAGAGAGAACTAAGGCTCCGTTTGGAAACACAGATTGAAAAGTAGATTTTGGAATAAAGCTGCTTTTTAAGATGATTTTAGACCTTGACCTTTTTGGGATGCTTTTTTTTAATTTAGGAATCAATATTTGAAAGGGGTTTAATGTTTGGTAGAGAAAGTCGTTTTTCAATTCAAAAAATCGATTCCGACCGAAAATCACAGTTTCTGAGCTTTTTAAAACACGGATTTCGAGAGAGAAATTAAAAGGAATCCAGCTTTTGATTCCGCCGGAATCCAACCCGTTTGGCTGCACGATTTTGGGATTTTAGCTTTTCAAAAAGCAAAATCGCCCAAATCGTGCATCCAAATGGACCCTAAATGATGCAGAGTAAAATGTAACGTGTTTCACTTCCTAAATTGATTCTAATATACTAATAAAACAAAAAATGCTCTGACTTCATTGGATCTCATATGAATAATTGCAAGATTTTCCACCATTTTTCCCTTCCGGTTAGCCTTCTTCATCTTCATCATTTTTCTCCTTATCCTCTATACTCATGACCCACTCATAGCTTTTAAAAGAACAAATGGTAATTAAAAATATTTTTCTTAACCATATTTTTTTCCTTAACTTCTTCATCCATTTCTTATTCTTCTCCACTAATGGTCGATGCAGCATGAAAAATTGAAGAAGAATACCTCATGGTCCAGAAGCATTGAAAACCCATACATTTTGGTATTTTTAAAAATCAATAAACGATTAATGCCCTAAATTTGATATTCTTCAACTTTTTTTTTAGTGAAATTAATATTCTTCAACTTGAATTCAATTGATCTAGGAAATTCGCATAATTTCAGTTTCATAGTGTTCGACCAACACACCCATCTCACATCGATCACCTGACCCTCCAATCTTATAGATCTGATTTAGGGAGGGAGATGGGTGAAAAAAAATGAATGAAAGGGGAAAGAAGTGATTTAAAAAAAATGAAATGATAGAAAGGAAGACGAATTTGATTTGGGGAAGAAAGAAAAAAATAATTTGAGTGAAATGAGAGAGAGAGAGAGAGAGAGAGAGAGACGTTTGGGTTGTTGATTTGGGGGAACCAAAAGGGCTGAGAAGGGATTTCAATTTGGGAAAAAAAGAAAAAAAAGTGAGAGGAGAGAGAGAGTGAAGCGTTTGGGGGAGTCAATGCGACCGGATCTGCCAGTTTTTGCTTTTTTTTAAACAAAAAACATCAATCAGCAATAGCCGTCCGATCGCGGGATCAGCGATTGGACGACTATAAAACAAGGCCGCACAGCTGCACGACCACACGGCCGCACCCCATCGTTTCTCTCTATCTCTCTCTCTCTCTCTATATATATATATATATATACATATGTGAAACGATTAAGTACAGTTAACGGCGGGTGCGGCCGCGACACGGACCGTCTGATTACGGGTCCATCGCATCTGACGGTCGATGTGAATCACATCCGACCGTTAGATGTGATGGATCCGTGATCGACGGCCCATGATCGCTACCGCACTCGCCGTTCGCCGCATATAATCGGCCCTCATATACATATAGACTGCTAATACTATGCAGTCCATGCGGATCCAATTTAACCGTACGGATCCATTTTTCACCGTCCAATCGGTGGATGTCAAAGGACACGCGATCGTGCGGTCCATTTTTTTATAAAAACATAGCAATGAGAAACCGGAGACCTTCCCAGCCGGTTCCCTCAAATAGACACCCAAAAAAAATAACCCGCATATCCCCTTCTTTTCTCTCTCCATCTTCTCTTCTCCCTGGATTTCACCTGATTTTCCCCATCTCTCTCTTCCCCCTCTCACCATTCTTTCCCTTCTCTTCCTCATTCGATCGCACGCCTCCCATCCCAGCGTCTGTCGGTCCCTGTCTCGACACCGTCACCCCTCCTCGCAAAAAAAAAACCAACATCAGATCTCCTTTTCATTTAAATATTAAGGATTTGTTAATGAAAATATACAAAGGCTTGATTGGTTTGGTACAATCTGCATTTATGTTGTACAACACACACACGTAACATGAAATTTGGTGGTGCAGATGTGGGCATGCTTGTGGGACGTTCTTCTCTTCTTTCACATGTTTGTGTAGCTCGAGATCTACGGTTTTACTTTCAAATTTTCCTGCAATCTTCAATCAAGTTTGCAGAGGCTAGTGCTGTGTGAAAGAGTCCCTTGTATTGCTTAGGATCGCCCCCAATTTTTTTTGTAATATAAAATTCTATTTATTTGTTAAAGTTTAGGAACCTAAAGGTACCCAAAGCTGAATATGGTCCTGTTAGCCTGGAAATGTAAATTGATTGATTTATCATTCATTTATTGTATTTTATAATTCAGGTGAAATCTTTATGAAGGGTGTGAGTTGAAGTTTTTAATGTCAAACATAATGGCTACATAACATGTTTTTGCAAATAATTTGGAATCTAATGCTAGGGTCATCATTTATCTGATTTTTTTAAGTTTATACTTAAATGCAAAGTATGTACATAAGAAAATGTACACTGTAATGAATTGTATATACTTATACAAAAAAAAAAAACATGTTTATCTAATGGCATTGCTCTCTTTGAGCAGATCCACCTCACACTTGGTTACTTATAAAACAGACAAAAAGTTTCAATAAATTTATAATCTGGTGTGATTTTGGATTTAAAAATTGTTTCAAGTGAATGATTTTGAATTCATCAGCATTTCCTATTAGGTTTTTTTATCACATATCTGCCACACTTACTGCAAGCAATCCAATCATTATAAACTCAAACATTATTTATACACATATACTAGTAGTTATAAAAGTTCTTATCAGAAACATAGAGATGACCAATAGCCAAATGTGTGTATATATATAACACATCAAGATATCCACATATTGTACATTACAGGCAACTGAGACTATTCACTTGTTTCTGTTTGTGTTTGCCAACAAAGCTATCGCAGACATCTTTTTCATAAGCGCCTGCAACTGATTCCAAAATTTTGTCTGAACATCTGAATTCTGATCGCGTTATGAGTCGCTCTTCTTCGTTCCAACCACATGGTGGCCTTCGTCCTTCGAGTAAGTGAGATAGGGCGGACTCAATCATCTGCAAACAGAATATAGTACTTAGAAAGAAATATATTCATAAGCATGGGTTCAAATCAAACCCTCAGCAAAAAATAAAAAATCACTTCTCGCGCCACTGAAAAATAACAATTAAGAATAAAGTGTTTATCGTTGGTCCATAGTTGGACTCTGTTAGAATGCTTCATCTATTCAGATAAAAAAAAAAATGCAACACATAGAAACTTACATTAGTCCAACTGTACTCAACTACGGCGTTAGCATGGGTGCATGATAGGGGGAAAATCCCATGGAGTGCCTTCCAATCCTTGAGAAAGATTAAGCAAAGTCTGGCATTCTTGGATAATTGGAAGGCTACTCATATTCACAGGGAGGGAAATTCCCCAGCCAACTTGCTTACAGCCTATCAATCTTCAAAAGGAGAATCATTTTTCCAGCCTGGTCAGATCTGGAATGAACTAAAGATGGCCATTGAACATGATCGATCAATGGAAGGTTTTCAACGTCTACACTAAACCCACTGGAACCCTTTCTTCCAAGCGCACTGTCCTCTCTGTTAGGGGAGGTTGAACTTCTAAAGCAACAAAAATGGGTTGAAATGGGTGGCAGTACCCATTTCACCCATCACTCTTTGGTCCTCTGTTTGAAGTGGTAGTATTAGAATCTTTTTGGGTTTTCTTTTTTAGACCAAAAATTCTATCCTTATTGGTTTCTCACTTCTTTTTGTAAGGAGCTCTGTATTTGTACAGTTCATATAATTGATAGAAATAGAAAATCTTGGTTACCAATAATAATAATAGAAAAAATAGTGGTTTAAAGTAAATAAAATATCCTGAGTTGGATGAAGATTTACAAAAGCTGCTTCCAAAGCCTGTTAAATTTGGTTCCAAGGCCATATTTTAAATCCAAACATCTCTTCAGTTGGAGATTATAAAGAGTGGCTTCATGAAACCTAAGGATTTGCGCACTAATCCAATGCTGCTTCTCTCGGTTTGTTTAGTCCAAGCATCAATTATATGACAAAAGATGCGGATTCACTACATACAGCTAAGCTTCAATTTAAAAAAAAATGTGGACCAATATTCCTTGGCAGAACCCTTTAACAATACAATATGCTAATCAATTTGTACAGAGGAAAAAAATCAGAGTGACTAACAAAGGCAAAATCATAACAAATCCTGATCTGGAAATTAAAAAAAAATCTTAGTAATCAAATCAAACAACAAATGAAAGCAAAAATATTAAATAATTAAATAATCAAAGAATAAAATAACATACTTACGAATGGAAGGGGTGACTAGGTTTGAGAAATGATGGAGCCGAAACAGAGACGGAGAGGTGCCGGGAGAGGTGACACCGTCGGGACGGGAATTGAAAGACGCCGAGAGGAGAGGCGTGTGATCAAACGGGGAAGAGAAGGGGCGGACTAGTGAGAAGGGGGATCTGTGTTTTTTTTTTTTTGTGTCTATTTGGGGAACCTGCTAGGAAGGTCTCCGGTTTCCCTTTCTGTTTTTTTTTTTAAGAAAGGACCGCACGATCGCGTGTCCTTACACATCAACACATCAACTGATCGGACGGTGAAAAATGGATCCGCACGATGGAAATTGGATTTGCATGGACTGCATAGTATCAGCAGTATGTATGTGTGTGTCTACACACACACACACACAAAATTGATAAGGTGCGGATGGTGTGGGAACAATCCCACAGTGTGGGATTGAATCCGGACCGTCCGATCGATAGTCTTTCGATCGAACGGTCAATTTTTTTTAAAAAGGGAACCGGTTCCACTAAAAGAGAGCCCTCTAGAGAGAAAGAGAGAGATTCTCTATTCCTCCCCCCTTTTTTCGAGTAACTCTCTTCCTCCACTATTAACACCTCAAAACAAATCTCCCCCCTTATCCCCTTCCGGCATGCCCTTCACCGGCACCGGCATCCCCTTCCAGCATCCCCGATACAAGGAGAGAAATTTATTTTGGGGTGTTAACAGGGGAGGAAGAGGGTTGCCCCAAAAAAGGGGGGGGGAGGGGGAGGGGGAGGAAGAGAGAACCTCTCTCTCTCGAAGACTCTCTTTCAGTGGACTGAGAGGTTGACCATTCGATCGAGGGTGCGGCAATCTGACGGTCAAAAACAGATTTTGCGGAACCTGTATACCCTGTCAGTCGGTGCCCCAAAACAAACCCCCCTCCCCCCCCCCCCCCCCCCCCCCCCAAAAAAAAATCTGATCTCCCTCTCTCTCTCTCACCCTTTTTTTTATGAGTATGAAAGAAAGATTCGAATATTTCTCCTTCATCTTTGTTTTGTTATATATATATATATATATATATATATATATATATATATAGTCGAGTGATAGCATGCGGTCGGTGCGGTCATGTGGATCCGACGTGCGTCGTCCGATCGCGGGTCTATCGCATCCAACGGTCGATGTGAATCGCACCCGACTGTCTGATGCGATGGACCCACGATGGACCTGTGATTGACAGCCCGTGGTCGACGCCGCACGACCACACCGACCTTATAATATCATTCCTCTATATATATAGAGTCGCGATTATGTGCGGTTTACGGTCGGTGCGGTGCGCGATCACGGGCCGTCGATCACGGGTCCATCGCATCGGACGGTCGGGTGCGATTCACGTCGACCGTTGGATGCGATGGACCCGCGATCAGACGGCCCACGTTGCGTACCGCACCGACCGCAAACCGCACCTAATCGGTTCAATATATATATATATATATATATATATAGAAATCTAGAAACTATCTGATAATGTTTGAGTGGGTTCATGCATGTGTGTCGGGCATCCCATCCTGCCACCCTACGACACGCCATTTCGGGCCTCAGGCACCCCCTCTGCACCCCTTCCCAGTTTTGGTTTCTTTATTTTCTTTTTTGTTATCAATGCTGTGTGCGGAGGTTGTTGTACACCTTGTGTTTTTGTGTGTGTTTAAAAGAGTGAAATGTTTGAATTTGTGTTGTGTGTGTGTGAAACATGAGGGAAGAGTGCGCCCATGGTGTGTGAGTCTTATGTGCATTGTACATGTAGAGATGGATGGCGGTATTGGTGTGTGTGAGGTATATGTTTGAGTGGGTTCATGCATGTGTGCTGGCGGATCCTTGCATGCGCGTGCCGATTACTAAAACTAGTCAGCGATTCGAGTGGTGTGCGAGAGCACGCATGGCTGCATGTGTTGGGATTATGTCTCGATCAGGTGTATCAACATCGAATGGCCATGATGAAACTATGTTAGGGTAGACACCTAATTCGTAATTAGTTAAGATTTGATCTTAATTATGATATAAAGTGAATCTCCTAAAATCAGGGAAACAGATTTGTTTGTTAGGAGATTACTTAGAGAGCAAGTTATTTATTCATATAAATATGCTCTAGGGTTTTAGGGTAAAACTAGGCTTGGCATAATGTAGAGATCCATAAGAGAGAGGTTGAGAGGGTTCAAAGGAGGGTAACTCCATGAGAGTTTGTAAGGTTTTTTTGTATCTCAACAATTATAGTGGATTCTCCCTTTTTTGCCCTGTGGATGTAGGCTTAGGCCGAACCATGTTATTTTTTGTGTTCTTCGTGTGATTGTTATTCCGTTCTTATGTTCGATCTCATATTTTATCAACGGCTTCTGCGTATCCATTTCCCAACAACTGGTATCAGAGCTCTAGGTTCTGACCTAGACGGATGAGATCTAAAGAACGACGAAACGACACGCGTCGATGACGATGGTGTGGAGTCGACAGAGAAAGTCGGCGGTGTGGTGTCGGGTCCATACGAAGAAGAAAAAAATACACGAGGAGCCGTGTATTGATGAAAAAAAAAGTTCATGCATTGTGCAATTGGTATGCATGGACGTGAAGTCCCTGGTTGCATGGGAGGTGTCCTTGCACGTGAGGACCATGTACGCACCCATGACTCCATGAGTCCATGACGATATCTATGCAGAGACATGTCAAGGCTGAGGCACGGGTACGGGTGTGGGACCGTGGGTGCGAGTCGACACGCAGGGGCACGTGCAGAGGCACGTGTGAAGACGCGAGATGCGAGGCGGCATGCGACGACGAGCGCGAAGTAGCCTACGCAAGGCACATGATGTGGATGCTCAATTCGTGCAGAAGAAGAAGATGGAACAATGCAACATAGAGAAGGCGTTCTGAATCCGGATGGCATCCCAGGTGGTTCAGATAAAAAACGAGTCCAATTTCGGAGCTTGCGAGCGTGTGGTGTGTTTGTTCAAGGTGGAGTCCAGATCCTTCTTCAGAGATGCAACATAGAGAAGGCGTTCTGAACCCGGGTGGCATCCCAGGTGGTTCAGGTAAAAAGCGAGTCCAGGTAATCGGAGCTCGCGAGCGCTTGGTGTAGCTTGTTCAAGGTGGAGTCCAAACAATCTTTATTCAGAAATGCACATGGAGCATGCGATAGATTCACGTGATTACCAAGTCAAGATATTGACTTGAAGATGCAGCGGTGCAAACTTTCGGAGGAAGAAAAGTTCTTCTGCCAGGTGAAGTTTGCAGAGCGAGGTAGAGACATCAACAGAAATCTTCAAAGGGTTCGTGGAAGTCGGAGTTTACCGAATTCGAGCCAAGGTGGAGATTGTTGGGATTATGTCTCGATCAGGTGTATCAACATCGAATGGCCATGATGAAACCATATTAGGGTGGACACCTAATTGGTAATTAGTTAAGATTTGATCTTAATTATGATATAAAGTGAATCTCCTAAAATCAGGGAAACATATTTGTTTGTTACAGATTTGTTTGTTAGAAGATTACTTAGAGAGCAAGTTATTTATTCATATAAATATGCTATAGGGTAGGGTAAAACTAGGCTTGGCATAATGTAGAGATCCATAAGAGAGAAGTTGAGAGGGTTCAAAAGAGGGTAACTCCATGAGAGTTTGTAAGGCTTTTTTGTATCTCAACAATTATAGTAGATTCTCCCATTTTTTCCCCGTGGATGTAGGCTTAGGTCGAACCACGTTATTTTTTGTGTTATTCGTGTGATTGTTATTCCGTTCTTATGTTCGATCTCGTATTTTATCGACGGCTTCCGTGTATCCGTTTCCCAACAACATGGTGGATGGTGGATGCATGTGTGGCTAGGCATGCATGCGTTGCCTCTAAAGATTCTGCAAACAAGCACCTCATGCAGCGATCATATAAGTTGCGGTCTATAAAAGTTGTCGAGTGAGAGACCCCAAAAGACATTCAATTGTTTATACCTTTTGAGTACAGAATGTGCAATCTCTTCCCTTCTGGAGAAATAGAGAACTGTTCCCTTATCTCGCAGTAGGATGCGAAGAGAACATAGGAAGCCTATCACAAAGTTTTATAATATGGTTGTATTTGGACAGCTCTATCTCGTAGCAAGACAGAATAGAGAGGCCTGTGAATATCAAAGTTTCAATGTTTGCTTTTAATCTTTTTAGTGCAAAATGTGTAGGCACTCACACACTTCCTAAATTTAGAATAAAACCTTCAATCATGGTGCAATGTTGTGCAAGTGGGATAAATGTAATTAAGTTAACAGAGCTGAATAATATTGTTATTTCCTCTGGCTGACATTATCGAGAGCGAACCTTATTTATTTGTTCTATTTGCAAGGCATTGGAACTCCATTAATTTAAGGAACAAAGTATGAAATCTTCTTGCAAGTTACCTTAAAAAAAGGTTTTTTTTTTTTGTACAATGAGGCAAAACCACACAGTGATTGGTCTGTTGAGCCATCACTTAATTCTAAGGCGTGCTTTCCTCACCATCTACATCTATCAATAATCCTGGTTTGCATACTCTGAAGTTTAACATTCACTGTTTTAAAGTTGAATACATAATTCTTTTTCCTTCTGTGGTGGATCAAATATGCTGTATTCATTAAGGCAGAATAGGATACAAGACTTCCATATATTTATTATCACATAAAGCTCAAAGTAATTCAAACACACAGCAAAGTCACATATATTGACAGAAAATTTGAAAAAGTGGGAATCAGAAGAAAAAAATCCATGAAAAAAGAAGAAAGAAACCAAAATAGAAAATTTGTTTTATATATATATAAAACAAATGAAACCAAAAATACTAAATAATAAGATAATCAAATAAGGTTAAAAAAAAACATTTGCAATGAATGGGTAGGGTGCCGGTGGGGGTGTCGGGACGAGGACGGTGCCGGAGGCCCGGAACGACGCGCCGCGGGGTGGCGGGATGGGGTGCCCGAGGGGGTGCTGTTAAGATCTGTTTTTCATATTAAAAAAAAACAGAGATAAAGGAGAGATGCATATCTGATTTTCATATTAAAAAAAGGGTATAAAGGAGAGATGTTCAAATCTGATTTTTAGATTAAAAGAAAAAAAAAAAGATAAAAGAGAGATTCAGATTTGATTTTTAGATTCATCAAAAATAAAAATAACAAAACAGATATAAAGGAGAGATATTCAGATCTGATTTTCTTCCTTGCATCGTATAAAATCATAAATCCCAAATGCTATTTCGTTCCGTTCATTCTCTTTCTCTCTCTGTGTGCTCCACAACGAATCATCCCTGTGTGTTTCTTCTCCTCCTAATCTTTCTCTCGTCCGTCCTCCACATGAATAAACCAACTATTCAATAAAATGAATCCATTTAAAAAAAGGGGAAATTAATTAGGGGTCCTTACAGATACCCATCTATTAACTATTAGTCTCTGCAACTTTGTACCCTAACAATAAGTCCCTCAATACCTAAACCTATTATTTTTGGGTCCCTATCACTAACAGACCCCCAAAAAGTCACAAACGGACGTTTGTTCTACCAATTTTACCCTCCCATTTAATCATTTAATCGTTCTCTCTCCCCAACACAAACCCCTCTTTCTCCCCCAACAAAAACCCTAAATTTGGTTGTCTGTGACCGTCCCCATCAAAAAATGGAGAGGGTGGGCCTAGGGTTCAGCCTAAACCTCCTCCTCCTCCTCGCCATGGTCGCCACCAACCTCCTCTCCTTCTACCACCCTCTCTCCATCTCCCCCACCTCCCCAACCACCCCCTCTAAGGCTCTGACCCCTCCCATCCCCTCCCCTCCCCGACCACCTCATCTGCCAACTCTCCACCATCACGTCGAGCTACACCGACGCCGGCCCCCACCTCGACGAGATCCACTGCCCGCCTCCCCTCTCCGCCCGATCCACAAGGTCCCTTTCACTTTTTTTCTTTTCAATTTACTGTTTCCCTGTTTCTTCTGATCCCTTTAATGAAGATGTAGAGTTTTTAATGTTTGAACTATTGCATCCTATAAGTGACATTTGACCTTTGAATCAAGATGCCTTTGAACCTAAAACATATGCTAATACTTTTTTTTCCTACGGAATTCTTTGTAGATTGAACACCCAATTAATCAGACATTTGAATTCTTTATATTCATTAGTTTACTGTGATAATTTTATTATTATTTTGGGGTAGGGGGTGATTGTGTTTTTTATGATACAATGTAAATATGGAATATATGAATCTGGGTTTTGTCAGTGACCATAGATGATGAAAGGTAGTCCTAAATTTTGGTGGTTGAATTGGTAATTAAAGTTGGTGTTTTTTTATTGTTTCCTTTTATATGATAGTAAAAAAATTGATATTTTTTTTTCTTCTAATTTTCAATGGAGTTTATCTAATATACATGGTACAGATTGATCACTGAGCATGTAAAAGATGGGAGTGTTATCCAGAACATTGATGATAGCATGTTTTTCATGTTTGGCAACTTTTAAATTGCCTTGCAAATGGTTGGGTTATCTTGAAGGGTTATCTTGAAAAGCATGCTCTGTCAATGCAACAAAATATGAACTTTATATATTGTTTGACAACAGCTGATGTTCACATTCTTGAATAATTTGGCTTGTCTAATATTGATAAGGTATATGATTTTCTGGCATGACATGATCATGGATATTGTATCTCCATCTTATTAATTGATCATCTAGTCAATCCATTTTTGTATATTTGGTTTTTTCGGCTTGTAATAGAACTTCTTTAAAATTTTATTCAAAAGGTTGTAGGTTGCTGACTCCCACATTCTGAAAACATGGTGCAATGTTGTCCTAAACATATACGATGGTTTTTATTGAAATCAGTGTCATTTTCACAGGTAATGATTTGTATATCGTCTTCTATTTTATGCTCCAGGAAAAGTATAAACCCAAGTCATCAACCAAGATCTAAGCCAAGTCCAAACCCAAGCCATCTCTCATGAGGAACAAGGAATAAGATAAATCCTTTGAGTACCGTTAAATTGACTAAGTACACCTTTAACTTTTTTGTGTACATTGTTAAAATGCTTTGTACATTGTTAATTATTTTTTGTACGCTCTTATACCTGTGAGACCCTTCCTCCCCAAATTTACTATACAAGTGTGATGGATGGGATGGCAGTTAGAAACTACCACAAGAGGTTACTCAAGAAAACTCTATTCAACATCTTAACGAGCATTTCTAAGATGTAGTTCTAAGCAGAGTTGGTTGACATCATCGTCAGCAACTACAATCTTGATGGAGATTATTTTGAGATTATATAGATTGATCAGTATATTTTATTTGTTATGCTCCTCTTGTAAATATGATTTACATTGTCATTAGTACACTAAAGTAAATATGTACACTGATAAATTCTTCTTCTAATTTGCCCCCCTACCACATCCCTTTCGAAGTCATCAACCAAGAATTCAAGTCATCCACCAAAACCCTGGTCAAGTCCAAGCCCAAACCATCCACCACGAGGAACAAAAATGAACAAGGTAAACCCTTTGAGCATTGTTAAATTGACTAAGTACTCCTTTAACCTTTCTGTGTACACTGTTAAAATGCTTGTACACTGCTAATCAATTTTTGTACACTCTTACAACAGGGACCGTAAGACCCTTCCTCCCCAAATTTATGCTGGTTGCAGCATAGATGCTTCTCAATCTACTATACAACGTGATGGATGGGATGGCAATCAGAGACTACCACAAGAAGTTGTTCAAAAGGACTTCATTCAACATCTTAGCGAGCATTCCTAAGATGCAATTCCAAGCAGAGTTGATCGATGTCATCCACCTGCAATTACAATCCTGATGGAGATTATTTTGAGATTGGTGGGAAGTCGATCACAATGACAATCAAAGAAGTTGCCCTGATCATAAGGCGAAAGAGAGTGATGCTTAGATAACGGGTTTTCAAAAAGTGTGTGAAAGTTAAAAACACAATATGTAATTATTACTCTATGGTAAATTTGTAAATATGTGGTGGTGATTTAAATAGAAAATGTAACTCCAAAATCACTGTTATGCTCATTTTGTACATTGTTATGCTCTTCCTGTACACTGTTATATTTTCTCTATTATACTTCTCTTATTCTTCATTTATACAGATTGGTCAATATATGTTTTAGATGGTGGTGATTAAACAACATATGTAAATGTTTGATATATCAGTTTAAAATAATGTTTAAAATGTTTGTTCGCGATTATAAGGTAAACAGGTTTATATGGACTATTCTGTGTACACTGTTATACAGTGTGTACAATGTTACATATATATAAAAAGACAAAGGGTCAAATAAAAGATGGGGCTAAGAATGGATGGAAGGACCTAAACAAAATGGATTGATGGATGGAGGGACCTAAAGAAAAGTAAAAAAAGTCAAAGGACCCATTGTTATTACAATGGTATCCCCAGAGACCCCTAATTAATTTCCCCTTAAAAAAAAAAGTTGAACAGTTGTGACTCTGATGATGTAACAAAGAAGAAGAATATATAAATCTTTACCGGTATCTTCCAATCCCATATTTTTATTAAAAAATCATTCACACCCACCATTGAAAAAACCCCAACCCACCATGTCTCCCCACGTGTTGTCCTCGCTCCTCCTCTTCTCCACCCTCTCCACGTGCTTTCTTCATGCAATCTTTCGTCATCCGACGTGCAACTTTTTTTTGAAGGCCTTCAACTCGGTCACCCTTCAGAGGCTCTCATCCTTCAATCTCAGCGGCGCCATCTCATAGACTTTCCTATGCAACCTCACCCATATTCAGAGGTTCGACCTCTCCAAGAATTCTCTGGAAGGCTCCATCCCCAACCCTTTTTGATCCTCGCAATCATTCATGGACGTCGATCTCTCCTCAAATTCACTCAGGGGGACCGTCGGATCTGAATCGGCCTTAAATATCCGGTTTCTCAATCTCTCCAACAACAGGTTCACTTAATGTTATATTGTGATATTGTAAATATTCATTTTCACATTTGTGTTATTTTTGTTACATTTGTAAATGTAATAGTCAGCATGCATGTAATTATTTATACATTTGTAAATGTAACAGTCAACTACAGATGTATTGTTGTGGAAGTGTTACATTTTTTACATTACAATATAAATAGTCATTGAAGAGCAAAAAATTTTTATTTACTTTTGCCTACATTGAAGTTACTATTATATTTATACAGCACAGTTATACAATCATAAGATTGTCAACACTGTTACATTCTGTAACAGTTATAATCACATAAATGTAACAAAACCAAAACAACTAATTGTTACATTCATGATTAAAATTCATGAATGTTTCAACTCATATATTGTTTTTTGTTACATTTATATATAAATGTAAAAAAATGAAACATTTACCAGCACATATTACATTGGTTACACAAATTTAAAAATAAATTATCTCTTTAATTGTTTCTTACATTTATTGAAGGAAGAAATTAAAAATGTCACATTCTTGCTTATCATGCAATAAGAAAAAACTGAAATATTTTTTTTTCGTTATTTCTGTAATTTTGGTGTAATTTATATAAGTTTTGGTGTAATTTTGATGAAAAATAATTTAGTTAATTTTTGTGTAAGTTAAGTAAATTTTGATATAACTGAAATTAAAAATTCATAAGAATTTCAAAATTCAAATTTTGATATAGGCAAATTTTAGTGGGATATATTTTTTAAAATAGGCAAATTCAAATTAATATGAAAGATTAATAAGAGAAAAATGGGGATTTGGGGTTAATGGGATCTATTTTTAACGAATGGTATATTTGTATTTTACCATTTTATCCATTTTCAAAAGTCAACAAGCCAACCAACAAGTTGATGACACCTCATGGGGCCTGTGAGTGAGGCTAATAAGTTTGGACCTCAGTATATATATATATATATATATGGGTAAATTCTTAATATCAAATGATCCAGGCTAAATCACCGAGAGTTTTTATTTGTTTTCTCATAATTTTTTGTAAGGATGATGAATGTGTTTCATTTTAATATTTTTTAACATGTTATTTGGATATTCTAATGAATTACTTTAATGAATGTTTTTTATTTAAGGAGAATTGAGTTATACATATATGCGTTCTCTTCTACACGCTAATCGAAAGAGTAAGATGTTCATTTTAAATATTTTCATTATTTATTTATTTATATTTAATATCGCAATTATTTTCTGATGTATTTATTATTTGTAATATTGTATTTATAAAAAATTATACATAATATATTCTACATACTTGTTAGAAGTACATAGGAATATACATCTATTAATTATTTTGATAGTTATTATTGTTTATGTTTTTGGAAT
The DNA here is from genome assembly GCA_030737845.1 of Acorus calamus. Taxonomy (NCBI): domain Eukaryota; kingdom Viridiplantae; phylum Streptophyta; class Magnoliopsida; order Acorales; family Acoraceae; genus Acorus; species Acorus calamus. The sequence goes on along the minus strand of CM060865.1, from coordinate 10,560,003 downwards.
ATGATTTTTATATTTTATATTTTTATTATATATATTTTAAAATATTTAGATAAAATGATTAGGTGTTTTTTTAATAATTTTGTTTTGTGTTTTATTAAATGAAAAACACTGGGCAAAGTGCAATTTCACAAATATTTGGATATATAAAAACCAAAAAATTTGGATAAATAAGATATTATAAGATAATTAATTAAAACTAACATTATAAGATATTTTATTAAGTTATGGATGGATAGAATATTATAAGATATGTTGCAATTATAAATTTTAGACATGGATACTAAAATATTAATCATTTAAATTTTATATTAAAATATCTCTATTAATAAGATATAAATAAATAATATTTAAATAAATAGAATTTTTAAATATTTAATATAAGTATAAGATAATGATTGAAATATTACTTAATTGATAAAAAAAACATAACATTAATTTAAAACTGATCATTCAAGGATAAATAATATATTATAAATTAATATTCATATGTTAAATTAAAATAGATTACATCAGTTTGTTAAAATAAATAAATTAATTTAGATATGTAGTTTTAATATTATCTGTATTAAATAGATTTAAATTAACGTTAAAAAAATTAAGATTCAAAGTAAATAATATTTTTTTATTTTTGGAATTTTTATTTTTAAGTCATCACAAACCATCATATTTAGTGATCGATCCCTCATTTCTTCGTATTTAAGTTTTAGTTTTAACATTTAAAAGATAATTCCTTTTTAGTCCTGAGAGGGACCTACCCGTAAATTATTTAGTTTTCTTTTTATTCCTTAAAATAGGGGTCGGCAATGGGCCGAGCCGGTCCGGCCCGTTGAAACTAGGCTCAGTCCCGGCCCTGGGCTCAGGCCCGTGGGTCTGCTTGGCCAGCGGGCACGGGCTGGCACGTGGCAAAAAAAAGGGCCCATACTCGCGGGCCCGGGCCTGGGTTCGGGCTCACAGGCCCCCTACAGGCCCAAATTATAAACATCTTATTTTTTTTTTTAATTTTAAGTTGTTCATTTGTATATAATATTAAAATAACATAAAATTTAAAGTATAATGTTAAAAAATATATTTATATATATTGAAATTTTAAAATAAAAATATTAAATGAATTAATTACTTGAAAAAATGAATAACTACATGTACCTAACTAGGTTGTTACCTATATAAATGTCAATAATTTTTATAATTTAACCACAATTCAAATAAAAATTATATGTTACTCATTTATTGAATTATCCTCCATGGGTCTACAGGTCGGGCCCCGGACGGGCCTACGGGCCATCCCGAACGGCCTGGTTCGAGCGGGCCTCTAGGTCGGGCCCGGGGGGAGGGGGGGAGGGCTTGAACCAGGCCCAAGCCCGGCCGGCGGCTCGGCCCGAAAACGGACCCGGGCCGGGCTTTCGGGCCTCGGGCTTGTTAAAGACCCCTACCTTAAAAAGACTAAAAATGAATTATCCTTTAAATCTGGGGATTAAAACCCAAATACGAAAAAGTGAGAGATCGATTACTAAATATGATGGTTTGTGGGGACTTAAAAATTAAAAACCCTTTATTTTTTCATATGAAGAAATTAAGATAGATTAAAAAATTTAATTTATTAATTGAGGAATCACGGTGAAATAAATTTATTTCTTTAAAGATAATTGATATTATTTGAATTTGGCTAGATTTGAATCATTCAAAATATATATCCATACATTAAAATTGATTTAAACGATTTTTCAAAAAAAAAAATGTATGTTATAATTTCTAATATATGTTTCAAATATAAAATTATTTTTGTTTGAAATTACATTATGAATATTATTTTAAATTATTTTTGAAAATTTGAAATTACATGTGAAATTTAGCCATCCAAGTTTAACCATATAGATTTAATTGTAAGTTTTTTTAATTAAATATTATGATATAATACAATATGTGAATTTAAATATATTTGATCAATATTAAAATATCTACATTTATGTTTTTATTAAAGATATAATTTTAATACTTAAATCAACTAATTAAAACAAATTAATAATTAGAAATAATATTAAAAATAATTCACGTGTGATGCATGTGTGCATTAACCAGTCAATTTAGAAGTATAAATACCATTTAAAAAGAATCCACATGGATTCTAACAAACTGATGGCAGTTAAAATCTATTCCATATTTACACACATACAATCCACTTTTCCTTCCCAAGATCACAATCTCAAAATTTTATTATAACATAGGATCTATGATAGCATAGTATCAAATAAAAAATCTCCCAACCAAATTAGTTAACCATGCAAAGGTATTTTTGTATTTATAACCCCCCAAAAAACCTTTTAAAATAACGACCTTTTAAAATAAAAACCTATATAGATCCAAAGATCCTCCTGTGTTTCCAACCCCTCTGTTTCATCGCCTTCTCCGCCCACCTCTTATAAATCATCCTCGAAAACCCCAAAAATCCAAATTTTTAGGGTTTCCCAGGCTGTGCAGCTCTCCATCTCCGATTCCAAGGTGAGATTTTATAAATATTGGTTCTTCTTCAATCCGAGCTATGTCTTCCACTCTTTGCATTCGTTGGTATTTGTTGTTATTATATGTTCTTTGTAGATCCTTGTTTTGTTAGATGGATGCTTTTGGCGTCTTGCGGATTAGATTGCAAGGAATAGTTTGTGTTGAGCTAATCTTAATTTTCATGTACGAGGGTTGTTGTACAAGAGATGGTAACTGTTTAAGACCCCAGTGGGTTGAAGGAATGATTACTATACAATCTAGATATAGTTTATTGATGTAGAACAATTTGCGGAGGACTCGCGGGAGTTGTTGGAGCAAGATCTGTTGCAGACTATTTGTTTATTAAAATACTCCAATTTGGTTCTTAAAAGTTGGTTTTTTGAAAATTTACCACTTACAGTAATTTACTATTTTTGGCAAATTTCATAATTATCTTCTTTTATTACTTGTAGGTGAATTTTTCACTCTTAGGATCCTCTTAGATTTTTTTGGCTATTTTTAGCAAATTTCATTATTAATGTCATTGAGAGACTATCTTTACTATTTGTGACCAAAAAGGAGTGTCATTACCTTTCCATGGGAAACCTTTTGAATCAATGGAAATTTTTTTAGTTTTGCCTTCATTTTGGATTTAAGGTATTCTTTAGGAAGCAACTATTTTCTTCTTCTCTGGCACTATCGTTGCATCAGTTGGTATTAGAGCCTCGTTTTCCTATGGCTTGATGACTAGTTCACAAAATATCGGTTGATTTTTTGGTGACGATCATCATGATGGAGAGCAGTTCTTATGAAAATCAAGTTTGAAGAGTTCCAAAGTGAAACTAGAAAACATTGCAAAAGATTCAAGCGACATTTGTTAGGTTAATGTTGAGACTTGATCAAATCGCAATCAGAATATGTTGCGTAATGGCAATGAAGTTCATCTTTGTCCTTTTCGTGATCTCATCCCCATTCTGCCAAATAGACAGTCAACATATAGGGTGAAAGAAAATATGTCCAATTGGAAAAGAAGGTGAGGTTTGTGGCATATAAGTTAAACGGAAGGGCCTTTGTATGTTAAGATCAGTTGCAAATCTGTTGTGTATGACAGAAAAAAGTGCTTGCACAAGTGTGGATTGAGATGACGTGTCTGTTGAAGGCAAGATTTCTACTCATGCGCTATGAATCGTTCCTGTTTCAGTGGTACCATAACTGCAAGAAGAGGGGTGGATGGTTCAAGCCTACTTGGGGGGGGGGGGGGGGGGTTTACATGTTGTCATCATGCATTCATCTCATGGAAACTGAAGCACAGTACGCTCATCAGTTGACCTATGGGTTTCGACTGCTTATCTAGGATCGAGAGTCGTTGCAAGTGATATACATCTTGATGGAAGCCATCAGTGAGACCGCCAAGGTGGAATATCTGGATAATTCAAGGGCACAGATGGTACCTAAAAATCCCTATATTACTCTTGTTCAATTTTAAACACAAGAAAACAACCCACGACCAACCCGCTTCCTGCTCTTTCGGGTTTGAATGTGGTTAAGGAGTTGAGAAAGGCAATAGGAGCAATTCCTGTAGGAAGTCAGGAGACACCAAAGACTAATCCTTATGGTCGAGACCACCAATAAAAGCTATAGATGTGTACAACCAGGTCATCGTTCAAATTAATGTCCTAAACGAAGCATAGTAAACCTGGTGGAATGAGAATCTAAAGATGATGGGAGCGAGGGAGACATGAGCTGCTGCATTCCCTTATGATTCTTAGGACGTGATTGAAGGTGATGAATGGTAGCTGTTTTTGCATTCTTTAGTGGTCTGAAGGCTTATGCTAACTCCAAAGAAGGGAGAGCCCATATAACAACAGAACTTGTTTTGGACGTGATGCACCGTCAACAATCTGTGATGTTCTCATCGACAGTGGAAATATTGAAAACATTGTGTCTACCACATTGGTGAAGAATCTCGATCTACTACAGAGAAGCACTTGACTCCCTACAAGATCGGTTGAATGAAGAAGGGATCTGAAGTGAAGGTAACATGTACATGGATGCTTTGTCTCTTTAACATCAAAACAAAATTCTGTTGGGAATTTATGATCTTACTACAGGCAAAAAGACATATCTAGCGCCCTGAGAAGAACTTCCTGACTCACGAGGAGACGGGGGATTGTTGGTTGGCATGTCGGACACTAAGAAGATGTGACTAGACTGACTACGTTTTACCCTGCGGATCACCTCATTCCTCCGTTCCCCTCCCAAATGGTATCCTGCGTTGCCTTTCTTCTGCACGTTACACGTCACTGCATTTCATTTGGTTTTGACCTTTCTAGCTATACATTTGAGAGTATTAATGTTGAGAGACATGGATTAGCAGTTGAAGAGCAACATCCCAGTGGATAGCTTGTGTGATGTGGTGGATGTGGCACATGATTTTGGAAAGGTCATGGAAATTTGACGTAGATGTCACTCGGATAGGGAGAGAAAGTATGCTTGTGGTTTTGTAAATAATGGACAAATATTTATGTTGGAAATGTTTGAATGACTTAAAACTGTATCGGTCAATAAAAGGTCCCTCTGTTTTTTTTTAATGATAACCTTTCTTAGAGGAGTCCAAGGTCAAAGACAAGGTAACATTAAATAAGACTTGAAGAAAGAAGCTGAAGAACAAGAAATATGATCCTTGTTCAATCATTAAATCATGGGACTCGATCCCATGACGTCTTGATTGCAAACTCTTATGTCAACCACTGAGTTATGGGTTCAAGCCCTAATATATATTTGATATTAAATATCAATCCCAGTTAGGCACTTTCAGTGACAAATTCTTTTCAAGCAGGGAAGACTGATATATGACAGGTTGTGTAGGAGTCGTGGGAGTTGCTAGAGCGAGATCCATTGTGGACCACTCAGTTTTTCCAATTCCATCTTCAGACGTCATTTTTTCTTGTCAGTATGATAGTTTACTATCATCATTTAGTCATAGTAAATTTCATCAATTTCATCATTTAGTCGTAGTAATTTCCTTTTTTTAATTAAAAATGTGTTTTTTTCAAAAAAATAGCAATCTTCTTTTATTATTGGTAGGTGAATTTTGAACTTTTAAGATCCTGTTAGGGTGTCTTATTATTTTACTAAATTTCTATAATTATGTCATTAGGAGAATAAAAGTATTTCTTTATTAATTCTGAATTATAAAAGGAGTATCACTATCTTTGTACAGTTTTGAATCAATGAAAGATTTCCCGTTTTGCTTTTTTCCCTTGTGCATTTAAGGTATTCTGTTTGAAGAAGATGTGTTCTTCTTTGGTGCTACTGTTATGTTTATGCAAAGGGCTTGTTAGTGTTTTTTAGTGGGTGGGCTGGGAAGTGTACCCATTGACAATGTATAAATTTTTTCAACAATTATTGGAAGGAACTATTTTGGAGTTTTGGGATGCTTAGTAGTAAGGGAGACGATTAATGTGGGGGATGTTAGATTGTCTATGATTTGGGATGGCATTTTTGAGGTAGTACTCTGCTTCAATAATTTTTATTCTTTCTTCTGTTTTCTGTGAAAATGCTTCATCTTCCTCTTGTTTTTACGGTTTGGACATGTACCATATAATAATATTTGGTGGGGATCCTGCTTCTTTCAAAAGAAATTGCCTTTCTTTTAAAAGGCAATTTTTTCTTATATCATCCCAGGTGAAGCAGCGGACTTGTACTAAATCCCTCAAAGAACAAAATATAGTAAAATTTCCTACATGTATCCACCACATCTACACGTTTATTTAAGAGAAGAATTACCTTTTTAGATGGGTTGTGGGTGCCATCATAGTTCAAAGCTAACATCATAGAGGCGCAGCCAAAAGAAGAGGTGGGATAAGCCCATGTTTCCAGGAAAATAAAAACCTGCAAATCTTCTCAAAGCATCCCAGTGGACAATCTGTGAATAAGAAAACATTGCAATAGATTATTCTCATATGGAGAAATACCAGAGTTTCTATTGTTATTCAAACAGGTCGCCTCACCTCGTACATGCTTAAGCACCCTGTGTTACTATTCCACCTTTAAACAATGAAGATTTAGTCACTTACCCATCACAAGAAATTTCTTTGTTGTTGAAGAAATCTGGCTGGATTATCTAGACTATAAAAATGGATTCACAGAGACTACTTTGGGTGGCTTTGTTTGCAAAATCACTTGGACTGGAAATAAGCAACCTTTTCCATTGATGGGCCGTCATTGAGTGGTCCATTAGGAAAGTTTTATAATGTGAAAGGGATTCCTTCTCATAGTTGTCTCTGGAGAGTTACCTGACTGGAAGTATGATCATATCTTCTCCCTTTGTATACAGATAACATTATATGTAAGTTTCCACTGGAATGGCCTCTTTTATTGTATGTTTTTTGTTTTAGAAAAGAACCTCCACAATTTTGAAACTACCTATTTATCTCATATATGAGGTGTGGTTCTGTTTACTTATCTGATTAATTTAATACCTGTGGTTAATCAGCACCCTCTTCTTGTTACTTTGTCAAATTCAAAAGTTTTCTGCTTCATTTCTCATGATTACTAGATGCATTTTTTTTAATATGGTAACGATAGGCCGACGCCTTAATATATTAAGTGAGAGCCCAAATTACAAAGTGCGATACAAACCAAAACAAATGGAGGTGGACGAATGGACCCTGAGTAGAGGAGAAGTTTAGCAAGACCCAAACAAACAACCAGCCCCCAACTAACTAGAATTACTTTATTAATTTTCCATCAATAAAGCCAACTTCCCGTGCACCCACACAATATCTCCCCCTGTTGCGAATGCAGGCCTTGCATTGGATTTTTAGTCAGTAGTGGAATGTACTTCTCAAGTATGGATCAATTTATACAGTGCATCAAGTTTAATCATCGAAGCCTTCCATTTATATGTGCTTAGGATGATTTGAATTGTTTTTTTCATTGATAATCTTTAGAACAAGTTTACAGACATCATGATTTTCCATGTTCTGATGTTTAATTGTTATCTTTCAATTATGGAAGTTATCCTTTCATGCAATTGCCAAGCTTTCCCTTTATTAGTCAATATTTGATGCAGCTAAACCTTAATTAACCATGGAAGATTGGCAGTATTGTATAGAAAATAAACAAATATGTTTCTTATTTAAATATTTGAAAAGATCATTTTTTTTCCATGTCTTAAAATGTAATTCTTATAGGATGAACCCATATTTTGTTGGAATCCTTGTTCCATTTGTAGTCTCTCTCATGATGCGGAAGTTAGAGAATATGAAGCAGCGAGGATTTCCTGTTGATGTGGGTGGAGAACGTGGATATGCAATCCGAAATTACCGTTTTACCTCTCCTGTGGAGACAGCATGGGAAGGGATCTCCACACTTGCAGAACTGTTTGAGCAATCTTGTAAGAAGTATGCTTTCATGCGGTTGCTTGGGACCCGGCAGCTAATTTCGAGGGAAATGGAGGCGACTGCAGATGGGAGGTCATTTGAGAAGCTCCATTTGGGAAGCTATGAGTGGCTTAACTATGGACAAGCTTTCGAGGTCGTCTGCAACTTCTCATCAGGACTAGTTGCACTGGGACATGGGAGGCAGGAGCGTGCGGCAATCTTTGCAGATACTCGTGCAGAGTGGTTGATTGCCTTACAGGTAAATGTCCACAACTCCATTTAGTTTCCATGGATTTCTGCAATGTGTCTAGGGTGACTTTTCCATTTACTGATATTATCCTTCATGTTCAACAATATAATTAAATATGCTTTCCTGTAACAGGGGTGCTTCAGGCGCAATATCACAGTTGTGACTATCTATGCTTCACTGGGAGAGGAGGCTCTTGCTCACTCCTTAAATGAGGTTTTTTTTTCTAAAAAAAAAAATAAAAATAAAAAATAAACTCTCTCTGTCTGTCTGTAAATCATTATATTTTTCTGTGAAGAATTGTGCACATTGATGTCATCAGTACAGAGCAATGTCCATCAGTTTTGGACCCTCTCCATTTGGAACAATCCACACTAGTTTTAGATATATATTAAAAAAAACTTGCTTCTGTTCTCTTCTGTCAACTGATCACCCCTGCACATTTGGTTGATCTAAGCTAACTTATGCTTATCACATGCTTGTCCACTGTAACACAATTATAATATTTTTAAAACATGAAGTTCATTAGGCTTGCTGTTTATACACACGGTGGAAAATCTATGAAGGATAGATTTGGAAATGAGTGTATCAAGTGAAACTTTGGAGTAATTTCAGTAAACATCTATGATATTTGCAAATGAACAAATATTTGTAATCCATGTAAAAAGCCATTTTTTTGTCGAGATTAGGAGCCTTTTTGGGTGCTCTGCGTCTGTCATGTTCAATACCTGGACACCTGTCCTTTGTGCAATATAATATGGAGCATTTCAAGGTGTTGTTCCTAACATTTTGTGCCTATCCGAACTTACACGTGAACGGTTCACTGCTACATGAAATGTAAGGAAGACATGTTGAGTAATGCCAATTATTTAGGGAAGAAGAGGAGCTGGGGTTACCTGGGAAGACTTATCAAGTATATGGAATATATTAAAGTCACAAGGGGATGACCTCTGATAAGACTTATAGGTTGATTAGTATTTATAGGCTACCAAATTGTTAGAAGCTGGCCACATTGTCATTGATTTCTGCACCTGTGAAGTATGAACACCTTCTTAATAATAATAGTTCATTTTCAAAAGCATTGATTGAGCATGCTACTTATGAAATTTTGTAGAAGCTTGTTTTTTCAAAGAGTTCCCAAAACTTCCGTGTTATTCCTTTCTCAAAAAAATAAAAATAAAAAAATTCAGTGTTATTCCATGGCATATACGCTGCTTTCTTCTGATTGTGTTGGCACCATGATGTGCTTTATATTATGGTAAAGTACGGTTTATATCTTCACAGTCAATAATCTTTCTTCATTGAGTTTGGAAAGGATATTTTACATATAAATATGGAATAATATTTGTCTATTCATCTGAATTATTCTGGATTTTTTTTCTTTCGAAAATTGGTGCCCCTAAGATTTGATCCTTTGACCTCCTTATTGGATGGGGGAAGGGGGTGCTAGTTGGCTAAGCCCCAAGCTTGGTTTGCAAATTTTTTTTTTGGGTAAGATCCACCAAAGGTGGGTAGCCTTAACTGCGTGTGTTTAACAGACAGGCCCAAAAGCCCATCCCGACCATTTCGGGGGAGATGCCAACCTGCTCTCCTTTGAATGAACAAAGTAAGGGTTACTGGCAGGATGTTTGAAACTTGATTGAATTCCACAGTAAGGTGTCAATTGTTGTGTTGCTACATGCACATTCACTTGATCCAGTCCCATTTATTCATATTTTAGATGCAAAATAAAGATATTTGTTAATACAGAACAGCGGACATAGCAATCATGATTTCAACCCCACATTTGAACCTTTTTGAGGTTAAGACCCATTTGTTCTGAATAGCTCAATTTTTTGATACACATAAACATACTGTGTCCATGAATGGATCAGTAATAGATATAATATCTATACATTTTTTGTTCAGAAAAAGGAGTTCTGCCATATCAATTTACTGAAATGATTGAACATTACAAATAAGCAATTAAGAAAGAAAAAAATGCCTGAACATTTAGAAATTATTGTGTGTGAGTATGAGATGTATTTTTCTGGTTGAAAACTTTATTTCAACTTCTACTTGAATTTATGTAAGAAACTATGGTATGGACTGGTTGATTGTATTAAATTATTGACTAACATATATTTGAAAATTACCCAACAAAATTTAATGATTTTGACTATTAAGCACTTCTCTTCACCAATATGACCATTAAGCAGCATCCCCCTCACAACCCTATCTGATTCTCTGACCCATAATATTTTGACTTGATCGAGGTACATATTCAATTTGAGTATTAAAGATAGGATCTGACCTCTTCTCAGTATCCAACAAAAGTTGGGGTATCTGTACTGAAGCTAAGCCGTTAATCTAATTGTGCAAAGTATCAATGCATATTATAGAATAAAAATATACATCTCTCATCCCTAATTAAACTAATTAATGATACATCTTGTTACACACTGTTTATATAGAGATACTTTCATAATCTGTCAGTTTTTGAAGCAATGGTCATGATACCTAAATGTGATGCATTCAACCTTGGTTTATCACCTTGTTTATATATTAGTGGTGCTTAAACCTTTCTCATGCTATTTCATGAATATACATATACAATAATTACTAATTAGCATTTCAGACATTTCAAATGTTTGATTTTATTCTAGAAAAAATATACTCCTAGAAAAATAAAATATCATTAAACTGGTAAAACCTTTGTCTGTCATCTATGAATTTGATCAACTGTGTAAGGACTTGTTGCATCAATTCTTTCTGCTGTTTTAATTAAGTCTCTCTCTCTCTCTCTCTCTCTCGCTCTATTTACTTTTTTGTGTTCTTTGAATTTTTCCAGACAGAGGTTACAACTGTAATCTGTGGACACAGAGAATTGAAAAAGCTGGCTGATATTAGTGGACAACTAGATACCGTGAAACGTGTAATTTATATGAATGATGAGGGTGCCTCAGCTGAGGTTGCATTAACAGAGAACAGGACTAACTGGAAACTCGTCTCATTTATGGATGTACAAAGACTGGGCAAGGAAAGTCCTGTTGATGCTGATTTGCCTGTTTCAGCTGATATAGCAGTTATCATGTATACAAGCGGTAGCACTGGCATGCCCAAGGTTAGCTTAAGCTCTCACTTCCATTTTAGAAATGTGATTTTACTATTGTTTTGATGTGCACCATTTATTCTAGCAATTGTGCTGCTTTCATAAATCTTGAATTGTATTGTTTAAATGCATGAGTCTATGCTTTACTGTCCTGTTTTTAGTTGTATTAGGTAACATTGATTAATAGGTTCTATTGAAGATGATATCCTGCTCTTAAATTTAAGTGCCAATTTTTTTTGTTTATTGCCATTATAATCCAGATGCGATCATGTGAATTACAATGAATAATATGTTTTTTTAAGCATTTACCTATCTCTGTCTAACCAAATACATAGAAAGTCAATTCCTTACTGTCTGTGGTAACTCAAGTGCTCAATCTGTTCAATCTTCAAAAGCAAAATATTCGTCCAAATAATGGTTCTTTTGATATTTATATGATGATAATTTCCACTTCCTGTAGGGAGTAATGATGAGTCATGGCAATGTATTCTGCTGTCATGACGATTGTCCCTGGCCTTGGTAGCAAAGACGTATACATGGCATATTTGCCGTTGGCTCATATTCTCGAATTAGCAGCTGAGGTATGTATCTGTCACTTGGCTGAAATGAATCAGTGAGAATAAGCAGTACTGGACTTACAGATTTGGCATTTGTTTTGGTTAATGTAAGATTGATAATTTTGTTGCAGAGTGTAATGCTGGCAGTTGGATGTGCTATAGGATATGGAAGTCCTTTGACTCTCACTGATACATCAAACAAGATAAAAAGAGGAACGAAAGGTGATGCTTCGCGTTAGGACCAACTCTGATGACTGCTGTACCAGCTATACTTGACCGGGTTCGAGATGGTGTTGGAGAAGGTCAATGAGATCTTCAATGCATATTCTCTGGTAGTCTTTTGATTCATGATGTAATTCATCAACCCTGAAATATTCATTAATTTTTCAGGTGGATGCAAAGGGCGGGTTGTCAAAGAAACTATTTGAGATTGGATATGACCGTAGACTGTCGGCAATTAATGGAAGTTGGTTTGGAGCATGGGGTTTGGAGAAGATCTTATGGGATTTCATTGTTTTTAGGAAGGTTCGAGCAGTTTTGGGAGGTAATATTCGTTTCCTGCTTTCTGGAGGAGCTCCTCTTTCTGCAGATACGCAGCGATTCATTAACATATGCCTCGGGTATGGATGACTTCTAGATTTCATTTACCTTGACGTAACCACCATTACCTTGATAGAAGAATGTTAACAAATGTCTATCTCAGGCATTACCTTGATACAAGAATGTCATCAAGCATCCAAGTGTCATTTTATGTCTGGCTTTGTGATATAAAGAATGTGGATGTTTCCTTAAATAATAATAAGAAATTATGAATGATTGATTTTTAAGAAACTATATTACCAAGAGAATAAAATAAAATAAGGACTATAATGGATGACATTTCCAACGTCCAAAGAATAATTTGTTCCTACTAGGAAAGGGGCATTGGAAAATCAGTTGCCCTTGCCCCATACAATCCTTTTGGTCTCCTTGTAAAGCAGTTACATTAGAAATTTGTAAAAGAAATTAAGAAAACATGATCTCCCCATCTCCCTACCCCACTACACATCCACATGGAATGGGGAAAAACTGTAATATGCAACTCTAAAAAGTTTTAGATGTTAAGAAAATGAAAAAGTGGAAAAGACTAATGGAGGCTTCTAATCTTTATATATGAAGCATATAGTCAACCAGTCTTGGCTTCCAGTAAAGTAGAATAGGGTTTTTCTTTTTTAAGAAAGGTGGTACTATGGGATCACCTGTATTCTTATTAAGTACCTAAATTGTAACTCTAAAATATGGAGCTAGAGTGTGATATCTCCAAAAAAAAAAAAAACCCAAAAAAGGAGCAGCACATCCTCACTACCCACACAATACATGGAGGACTTGTCTTGGGATTCTAACAAGTGGTCCTCTAATTTCGCTCATTTGCATCACACAAGCCTTGTGAACTGAGCTTGATTAGCTGGTTAGCACCCTCTACCTTCAAATCCTCCTGACAGATGTGCAGGGTGCACCAGCCACCAAGTTTCCCGACAAACAAACTAAACAAAAAACATTAGCCACTTTTATAAGTTTTAACTTTTTTTTTCTCTTGTAATGTTTATAAATTTTTGTTTGTAGAGAGGTCATATGTTTGTCATCTAAGTGGAGTTGTGTCTCCCCAGGGCTCCTATTGGGCAAGGATATGGCCTTACGGAGACATGCGCAGGTGGATCTTTTACCGAGTATGATGACACATCTGTTGGTCACGTTGGTGCTCCACTTCCTTGCTCATTTGTTAAGGTTTGAAGCAGCTGAAACTAGTTTCTTTAATGTTTCTTATGTAGATTTTGTATATGCTGATACAAGTATTTGCATTCTAGTTGATTGATTGGGCTGAAGGTGAATATCGAGTCACTGATTCACCAATGCCTCGCGGGGAAATCATTATAGGAGGTCCAAATGTCACAGCTGGATATTTTAAAAATGAAGAAAAAACAAATGAAGTTTACAAGGTAAATTTTCTGTGATGAGGTTTAAGGAAACATCAAATTTATGGCTTATTGAATTTATTGACCATTGTGATTATAATTTTAAATAGGTTGATGAAAGAGGAATGCGGTGGTTTTACACTGGTGACATTGGAAGATTTATCCTGATGGATGCCTTGAAATTATTGATCGTAAGAAAGATATAGTGAAACTTCAACATGGCGAATATGTCTCTCTGGAAAGGTATATGTCACTTCCATTATTGCACCTCTCACGTTTCCTTCGTTGTGTACTAACATTCCATTTATAGGTTGAGGCTGCTCTCATTGTGAGCCCATATGTTGACAACCTCATGATGTATGCTGATCCTTTTCATAACTACTGCGT